>KV419462.1:0-77021 GCA_001630475.1 Sistotremastrum niveocremeum HHB9708
CCGACCAGGCTTCGCGCTCCCTGATCCCAGAGGCCAAGCACGACCAAACAGCCAAATAGGAGCACACATCGACGCCAAACAGCCCCAAATACGGATCCACGCCGCGACAAACTTGCAATGAACATGCTTGCTTGCAGAGCCTATGGATAACGAAAGCGCCTGTACTTCACAAGCTAACATAGTGGCTAATAATGATATTATAATGTAGTCAAAGTTCCCAAAAAGCCTCAGATTCATAGCGATGTGATGTTTGGATAACGCTGAGTGTCCTGTACTCACTCACAGATGAGTGAAGACCCGTCGACGGTCTCGAAAACTACAGTCTCATTCGATTCAGTGATGATAGGCGTGGTTCGGAACTCTCACAACGAGATCTCGAGACTGTACCGGGACAGAAAAGCGAAGGGCGGCTCGTGGCAAACACAATCCAGCACCTCACCTGGCCTAGAAGATTCATGCACACACACGTGGCGACGCCAGCAACCCAATCAGACTGAGACTAGCTTTTGTAAAAATTCAGAGACTTGAATGAGCCAGAGATCATTCAAGAAAGCGTGTCCGAGACCAGGTTCGTCCAGCGACCTTGACGGAGAGATTATCAGTGATAGATGAGGCGAAGTGCAGCCTGTATGAGAGCAGCCAAAATCAATAGTAGCTGAATGTCACAAATAGTCGATTCAAAAACTCGGCCAGGAATACATTTTCCAGAGTATATCCGAGAGCCTTGGTGGTTCCATGCAGTAACCCGACGTGAACGCGTGTGTCGGTGGGGAGGCCAACGTGAGAGGATGTGGCTTACGTAGTTACTTGGCGTGTTCTCTAGACTAGATTTCTGGCGATTCGGGAGTTGAATGGAAAGCTCACCGTTTGCTTCACCTACCCTCTGTTCACCGATGAGCAAGACTTTCTCTAGCTGAGTCATGCTTTGTAGAACAGTGACTTACGTCTTTCCCACAGCCTGGGTGACCAAAATTTCCAGGTGTGTGAGTGTGGAGATGTGGTGGAGATGTTTGAAGGGCCCGCGATGGATGGCAGCGTCTGGAAGGCGTGGGGCGTTGTCGGCAACCATTCGATGGACGTTATCCACTCTATCGCCAAGATATGATTTCAGGGTTGTGAGGCGCAGGGCGGGGGTGGTTGCAATGGCGTTGGCGAGAGATCCGATGCATTTGTCGTCGGCGATCGTTGCGTCCATATAGTACCTTCTGCCGATGTTGTCTGCAAGAAACTTTGCGTAACGAGCGAGTGTGGGACGAGTGGCAGCCGAGCCTTCGACATTCGTATTGAAGAATACTGCCAGCTCGCAGTCTTTAGAGCGGGCGTGATAGGCTAACAGGACAGATTCTGGCCAATCAAGATGGACCGTGCTCCATAACTGGCCACACTCGAGGACGACCTTGTTGAGTTGCCGATTCCTTAGCCCGATTCCTTAGCGAATTATTCATGTTCAAGGCCTTTAAATAATCGTGGATGCTCAGAACTCACATCAATCGCATCCCCTCGAGATATCTCAAGTACTCGTGCGATTCCCCAAGGTGGCTGTCCTCGAAAACCCATTGGAGAATTTCTGACTTAATCTCGTCGTGGCAGCCAAGAAAAGACATGATTCAGAGCAGCGGTCGATGTTGCTTGTGATGAATGTCTGAACCGAGAAAGCGATGAAGCTGACGCGAACCAAGTTCAACCAGCCTCAGGCTGAGTGCGTCAGGTGTTGGGCGTGGGCGCTTACTAGGAACGCGTAGCCGGAGTTATCGGCGCTTCCATGCCGTTCCTAAGCGAAATGTATATACGGGCAGCATACTTGAGCATACGCTAAGTTCGACTGGCAGAAGAATTCTCGACGTGGATAAAATGCTGAAATTCATATCTTATACAGTTGGAGCCGCTTTAAAGCGACCTTTCCCACGGCGTTTCAGCCCGACCCCGACTACATTTTCCTCGAACCTCCCAGGGTTCCGGAAACCATTTAGACGTGTTCTAATACGTCCTAGCTACCGCCCTATCTCGCCACTTTTTGCTAATTCTGAGTTTGAAAATTGGCCTCGGTTCCCAAGTGGGATTACATATGGGGGATAACGGGGATAAGGGCGAAAATAATAGATAAATGAATTAAATATTATTATTTTTAGCCGAGAGATAAATAAATGTAAATAGTCTCGATATTCATTACAATTTATGTGAGGGATATGACGCATCACTCAATGTAATATCAAGCGGATCACCAATGGTAACTGTCAGGACAGCCTGGAACCATGGTCCAATGGCTTGAATAGTATTTTAATTAATATATATATTATTTTTCCGGTGCTCAGCCCGAGTGGGACTTACGTAAGCATCGGGCCCTTATCGGAGATTTCATTTTTATGAGCAAACGGGTAGGTTTCCTTCCTAAAAATAATTGGGACCGAAATCCGGTCAAAACTGGGCCGTGTCCTGACGTGCCTACTATAAATGGCTCCAACTGTATCCCTGAGAGAAGTAAGTCTCATGCATCGCGTCTTGCGAATTTTTGAATATTTTTGTGCATCATTCGAGTGACGTCACATCTGACTAGATCATCTCGCCCAGGAATTCGTGACAGGGACACCATCAATCTGCATCTTACCCTCAACCACAACAATGACCACCACATATCCAGTCGTCGTACGTTCCTCTGTCTTTTCCGAACATCACCCAGTTGACGACGACGATAGGTGTCTGATATCGCCCCTACAACCACCGCTGATCATCTCAAAGACTTCTTCACGTTCGTCTCCTCCTAATTTCTGTCTTTTATTGGTACTGATTCTATTATAGATTCTGCGGAAGGTACATTCTCTTCCTATATGTTGTTTTGATTCACGATCTGACCAATTGAACGTAGGATCTCATCGATCGATTATGTACAGGGCAACAAGACTGCTACGGTCCATTTTGAGAAAGCGTCAGCTGCAAAGACTGCCTTGATGTTGCATGGTGGAACGCTCGATGGGTCGCATATATCAGGTACCTTGCCTCTCCTCTCTCTCACTTCTCGATGGATCGCTAACGACGCATAGTGACAAGCGAAGCGGTCCACCCAGATGAAGATCCCACCACTCATGAATCCGAGCACGATGGACCAATCGAGCAGTCTGATAAACCTCGCGCAGGAAGTACGTCGCCTTCCTTTCCTCCCTATCCATGAAAATTAAGAATTGTATGCAGTCGCTGCTGAGTATCTGGCGAAGGGTTACGTTCTCTCAGACCACGTCTTGCAACGTGCGATCGATCTCGACAGTATGTCCCTTTCCTCTCTTCCCCCTCCCGCTTGATCTCTCTTCCCCGTCCCTGTGATTACATGAATTACGACTGACACCGCCAACAGACAAGAACGGAATCTCGAAACGCTTCCTAACATACTGGAATTCCCTCGACAACACCCTCGGCACCAAACTGATCGGCGAGAATCAAACCCTCTCCGGAAAAGTCTCTCAGCATTATGGTACTGCTGTATCGCAGGCGAGAGCTGTCGATGAACAGAGAGGAATCTCGAGGCAGGCTTCTGACGTACGTGTTCTTCAATTGAAACCTCGCAGGGAGCTGATGATGCTGATTATGATATGTAGTATTATTCGAAAGCGATAAGCTCCCCCTTCGGGCATCGTGTCCATGCGTTCTACACTAGCACTTCAAAACAGGTATTCGATATACATGAAGAAGCGAGGAGGATTGCAGAGTCGCATAAAGCTGCGCAGGGCGGTGCACCTGCTCCTGGGGCACCTCCTGCGTCGAGTGGGCCGGGTGAGGGGTTGCCGGATCCGAGTACACAGGCTGCGCCTACTGTTGTGTAGAGCATCGAGAGGTGAAGAAACTACGAAATGAACTCATGTAATAGTGTAGGATATGAACCGGCTTTTGGAATGAAATTGGACTTGTACACACGTATTGCGATTGCGAGAATGATATGGTATGAGATTATAGGTATCGTAAACCAGGATGTATGCGTGCGTGCGGCGTCGTAGACAGAATCGTGATCGTAACCTTAACCAGAACCGTGATCGAAAGCGACAGCGAACGTAACTAGAACCGGGACCATGATTGAAAGCAAAAACGAGAATGAAAATTGAACGATGAAGTGAAAAATGAAGATTGAAAAGTCCAATGAAATGAATGATCGAAAGCCAATGAAATATGCAGATCTTCTCCAGCGTCTTCAGATCCGTGAAATCCGTATTAATCAACCCTAGAATCCCATCATCACCCACCGAGCAAAAGGAAAAGAAAGACGAAAGACGTACCAAACGATATGTCTCGGATGTAATCCCCTCGCTTTAGGTGTATACCCCATTGCGTCCATTCGCATTTTCACGCTTCGGTGAACGTGGATTTCTTCGAGGTGATCGGGTACTTGTCGGGCGCGGCCTAGATTTATTCTATTTAGAGGATTAGCAAGGAACGACGAACAAAGACGAGGAGGAATGAAGATGAAGAAAGAAAAGGGAGAGAGACAGAGAAGAGAATGGGAGAATGGGAAAAGAGGAGAAGACGTACAACAAACTATCATACCAAGCCTTATCCTTCGCCCTCTGCTTCCGATCCTTAACCGGCAAAAACTCCAAAATCCACCAAAGAGGCCTAATAGCAAGCTGATCAAACATCGGACTCAACGCGCTCGCCAAATCAGGATGATCGAAATCATAGCCTAATTTACTAGTGGGCATAGGACGCGGAACTATCACTTCCGGGAACAAGTTTTCGGGCTCGAGTCCGATTTCGAGGAGGGCGTCGATGTCGAATAGGATGCCTGTGTTTGAGCGGAAACATTCGCGGACCATCCATCGGAGCGGCACTTGGGCGAGTGTGAAGGGCGTTTCGTTTGGTGTGCTGCCTCCGCCGACGTCGCACTGTTATTGATAGAATGTGTGAGTGTGAGTATGTGAGAAGGGGTTGGGGAGGGGGACGTACGTGACAGCCTGCGAACCAGACTTCTTTAACATCTGTTTCGGAGAAACCTGATTCGCGCCATCGATCGGCTTTACGGTACCCTTTGGACGTTCCATGGCCTTCTCGCGATTCGTGACCGTGTCGAATAGTCTTCAGCTTGTCCTCTGGTCTGTCACCCAGATTATCTTGACCGTGCGTCGGTTGATGCCAGTAATTTGCCTGAAAGATTATCAGTCGACGTTCGGGATTGTAGAGGACGCGTACTTTAAATCTGGATCGACGTTCATCGAGGGCGAGAGCGTGTCTGAAAGTCCGTATAGCATAATTTGAGGCGGTGAATGGTAAAGTGTAGCCGAAGAAGCCGACAGAGGCGACTGTATCGAAAACTCCAAGGAAATCAATATCTACGTCGACCGAAAAGGTCTTTTTAAACCCTTTGCTCTGAAAAATAATGAGACGATATCCTGCACACTAGAACGGTGACATGTACCATTTCCCAGCCCATTGGACTGTTGTCTTTGTACATTTGCCATGCAAAAGGAACTTGTTGCAAATTGCAAGCCGGAATCAATCCAACCTGTCGGTCCGCGATCAGCCTCGCTTGACATTTCATGATGTCATAATTACGCACTTTATGCAGCATTCCTGCCAGAGCTCGCGCAGTGTATGCTCCTCGGGAAAAGCCAAACATGCAAATCTTGTCACCCGCTTCATAGTTTTCCATCACTAAAAGATCACAGGCTGTCAGATCGCATAAACGCACGGAACTCATGGAACGAGCTTACAAAACTCGTAGCCTTCTTTAACCTGCACGATAATTGAGTTCACAGGTTCGGATGTCAAGTCGTGAAAAAAGAACGTACATGTCGGTCTAGGTACCTGAGATCGTACCGCGTTCAGAAGGCGCTTGACTTGTAAAATGAAGACTTACCACGCCACGGCATCGTCCAGGATCTTGACCACGCTATAAGGAGGTAAGGAGTTAAAGGGTTTCATCGAATGCAGGAAGGTTATTCTCACGTGGTCATTCCCGGCAGCTGCAGACCAGGCCTAGATGACGCAAATATAGGTTTTGTGTCAACTCTGTGAGTTTTGCTGGGAACGTGAGGAGATCTACGCACGTTGCATACGTTCCTATCCCGGCCTTCGCGGAGACGTCAGCTCAGGAATGAGAAGACTGAGAGATCGTACCTGATAGTAACACATCTGCACATTCTTATCGTCCTTTTTGAGTAATGCGAATAAATTGACAATGTTAGAGTTCTAGGGATGAATCGTTAGCCCAGATTGACAGATTATAGAGTGGCAGCTACACTCACATCATTGTCAAACTGTCAATCGTGCCGCGATTTCTTAGTCATTTGCAGTGAATGCGCGGAACATGGTTACCCACCTGATCCCCTGAAACCCGCAAAATCAGCGACGGAACAACAGCGCGCGACCGACACGACGACGAGCAGAAAGAAACGCACCAGTCCCGTCAAAACATAACACCAGAGTCCTCTGTCTCCCGACCATAATGGGAGGCAGACACGTCGCATCGGATTCGTACACAGTGGCCTGGCGCTTTGGCTGCTTCCTGCTTCTCAGCTTGAAGCCGCCCACCGTGGCGGGGGCGCCAGAATACTCAAGGTCTTCAGTTTGGTCACCGTAGTCTACAGCAGTGACGCTAGATGATCTCACGATACCCTCAGCTCAGTACTGTATAAGGAAAATCAACGAAGCGATGGAAGAGCTCACTGGTGACTTTGACTTGACGACGTCGGCGACATTGCGTATTCGCCGTCGTCCTCTGGCGAGCTTGCGCGATCGAAGCGGACGAACATGGGCGATTCGCTGGTTGGACTTCGTTTGCGAAACGACATTGGGTGGATGGGGGGACAAGTGGCGTTGGAATTGGTGGGGATTTACAAAGCAGAGAAAATATAAGGAATACTGGAGGTGGGACCTTTAAGCGATGTCAGGGAACATGAGGCGCTCTCGACAGAATTAGGTCTTTGATGCTGCTCATCTCGTCGTTGACAGTTCTTCTCCGTTCTTCGGCTCCGGAAGCACGGCCGCAAACGGCATTCACAACATGCCACAACATCATAAAATGGTTCCGTTCGCATGATAAAGAAATAGATTCTCATAATTATAGAAACAAGCAAGACAGACATGGAGTGAAATGAGACCGCGCGCTTTTGGCGCACAAGTTTTCATGAAGTCAATCAAGAGACAAAAAAAAAGGTACCTTCCCGCCGATCCCTCCTTAAGACCACAAAGCATCCCAAAGCGCAGCGCTTCCGCCGTCAATTTACTCGTCCCATGTGACGAACAACGAACCAGGCCAGGGCGAGATGTTTCCAGTAGGATCGATGTACATGTGTTGCTTAGTTCCCAGGACGGAAGTGTCAAAGCCAGAAAGGATGCCCGCAGGAGGAGCAGCGCGACGAAGATTCTTGAGCGAGAAAATGACACGGATGACTTCGGACAAAGTATGCTGAGCATAGTCATATCCGGGGCATCCATGGAATCCAGTGCCCTGTACCCAATCATTCGCCCACGGACGATTGGGATTGACGGTGAATGGATCAGGGAAGTCGTCGGGCTGCATGAAAAAAATTGTCAATCGGTAAATTGAACTAAGAAAGAAGCCACGTACGTCGGTCATAGCATTGTAGTAACTGGAGAAAATAATGTCGCCGGGCGCTATAGTGATGTCGGGGTGCTTTTCGGGGTGACTCTCCTTAATCACGTCGGAAGCAACGGCGACTCGAGAAAGACCTGGGAATTGAGGGGCCAGACGTTGCGCTTCCTTGATATATCCAATCAACAATCTCGTGGATTCGTGATCGGTGAGCTGGGACAATCTGACGATCTCCGCCTTCTCCTTCGCGTACTCGGGCTTGAGATAGAAATCGACGACTTGAGCGCAAGCCTGAGCGTAGTTGACCGAAGATCCAACCGCCAACCCGATTACGAGTCCTGTCAAATCTTTGATCGACTTCTTCGACTTGACCAGCTCCCTCATCCATTTATGACAAGGCTTCTCGTCGTGTCCGTTGATCCATGTATTGATCGTGTTGGCGATATAAGGCAAGCCGGACTTGGGCATGACTTCTTTGAGCGACTCCTCGATACAAGTATTGACAATTTGCGAAGCTTGCAATGCGGTATTTCGAAGGACCCATCCGTGCTCTGCGTCGACGTCTTCGAAGACGCAAGTGAAGAGAATCATGAACATGTCGTAGGCTTCTTTCTCGGTGAAGAGTCCACGAGGATTGGCGGCGGTCTTCAAGCTGACGCCACAAAGCTGGTCGGCTGCCCAGTGCACGGAGGTCATGTTGACGACATCTTGGATGATATCGACGTAGCGGGATGAAGGACCAGAAGGAAGAGAGTAGCGGAACGACTTGGTCTTCAAGTGGAACTGAGTTTGTTCGCGGTAATAGTTTGCATACCATTTCATCGCTTCGGGATTATCGTGAAGACCGAGAGCACGCGTGGCGAGTAAACGATCGGGATCGTGCTTCGCGGGAGTGTCGTAGATCAAGAACATGCCGACGCCTTGAGTGAGCAACTAAAAAGTAAATCAGCACGTGGATTAGAAAAGAGAAGTTGAAGACGCACGTTCATGTCGGAAGTATATGGCACCTTGTACCTGACAGGGTCATTGAAGACCTGACCGATGCCTTTGAGGGTACTGACGACCTTGGGAATGGGAGCTTGAGCAGGACGAGTGAAGTCGTATTGACTGGTCAACTTCAAAACTTTCAGGTTCTGCTGCGTCGCCGCAGGAGTGAAGAAGGCGAACAATCCATAGGTCGAATTGTAACGATAATTCTGGGGCAAGTTTCTCAACAACAGTTTAGAGAGGGCGCTGCCGAAAGCACCGTTGTTGGGGTCGCGTTGACAATCGTTGTAGCCCCAAGCAGTGAGATTGGCGGGAGTGAAGTCGGTTGTGAAGAAGCGATCGCCACGGACGAGGCAGATGGCATCGGCGAGAATGGCGCGCATCATTGTGAATCCACAGCAGAGACCCGATCCAGACCCAAGCGGCATGTTCTGTTCAGCTTGCAGACCGGGGTAAAGTTCGAGGAGATTAATATGCTTGTACAGGGCACGAGCAGCACCCTGGCAGAAATCTCAGCTAAGTGTTCGCCGGCGAGATCTGAGAGAAACTTACAGCAATCTCGGGATCAGGGTTCCACTCTTCGAAAGAGTCGAACTGTTTGAGGCCGAGGAAGGCACGGAACTCGTTCATCGTGCAAACTCCCCATTTCCTAGCCTGATTCATAGCCAAGATCTCGACGATCCTCAAAACACCAGGGGTACCACGAGCACCGTATCTAGAAGCAGGGCTTTCAACGGCATCGTTCAAAAGATTGGCGATATCCTCGTCCTTGAAGGCTCCATTAGGTTGTCGGACGAGTCCAGCGAAATTCCTCTTGCGAGGATCAGGCTCAGAGTGCGTGCGAAGCTCACGGACCGCCTCTCCGAATTTCTGCAAGTCGATCGAGTCAAAGTCCTTGGTCTTGAAGACAGACTCGAAGAGATCTTCAGTCCACTTCTCGTCTTGAGGACTGATGGTAGCATGCCAGCGATAAAGCAAGTTGAATTCGACTGATACGTGGTTGCCTTCGCCACGGCCAACGTAACCATCGTCGGTCTTGATAGGGTCGAAGGGGTTCATAGACCACGATGAGCCGGTTCTGGTCAAGCCGAGGAAACCCGCGACGTAGTCACCGAAGACAACCGACATAAAGTGGCCGCAATTGATGAGGCGGGCGGTTTGGAAGATTTCCTGTGATGCGCCCGAATTTTAGTGAGTGGCGCGCGGGTAACAAATGGCAACGAACCTCGTCCTGTTGAAGAAGCGCTGGGTCATTAGGAGAGAAACTCGAGATGGGCTTCCATCTCTTGCGCTCGTTAATCGTCAACAAGTTGGCAGCGATGTAGTTGTGGTTTCTGTTGAAAATACAGAGGAGCGCGCTGACAGACGGAGGAAGGAGCCCAAGGCGCTCTTCTGAGAAGACATCAGGGTAAAGGCTACCGGTGCCGTCCTTTTGCCGAACGGCGTTCTGTGATGTTTGATCAACACCGTAAAGAGGAGAAAGATCGAGGTAAGATGAAGTGTCGTTGATGTTCATGTTGTAAGGGTTGGTGCGGAAAAGAGAGTGAGTGATGAGGGAAGCGAATGCGAAGGTGAGAGACGAGTTGCCTCCGGGATGAGCCTCGAGTTTCCTACGTTTGAGGAGAGTATCGAAGACGAGACCAGGATCAGGGAGCTCGTGGTAGGGAATAGGAGTCTTTCCTGGTACGCCGCGAGCGTAAGGCTGGCCAGCGCGACCAAGGTTAGGGAAATAGTTGTTGTTGCGGCCACCATCAGCATCGCGGAATTCAGTGCCCAAGTAATTAGTAGGAGGGTGAGTGAGACTGTTGTACACTAGCACCATATCAGAAGCTGCTTAATCAATAAAATAATAAAACTCACAGTCAGCGATAGCGACGTTGTTCAATTTTTTGCTGAGATTAGAATTGGGATCGAGTCTCTGGAGAATGGTAAGACCATTCTGGAAAAGCATCTTCCTGTCATCGATGCCAACGGTGTTGGCGTGGAGAGCAGCGTCGACAAAGCCTTCGACGACCTGCGGGTCGTGGAGGATGGGATCCCCACGTTTGATCTGGGCCTGGACCTTTTCGAGGAAATTGAGGACGACGCCATGGTTGCTAGATTCAGCAGGCTCGTAGCGACCGTCAGGAGCGACGGGAAGCTTCCTGGAGGACAGATAGTCTGCAGTGAGTAGAGTAGTGACGATATTGTTGGACATGGTCGTCTAGAGAAAGGGGAGGAGCGGGAACAGAGAATATATATAGGGCGACTATTCGATGGACGGAGGCGGAGTCTAGCCGGGCGCTTGAAAGGCACGGGGATTGTGGATTGAAGCCGGAAAGGAGCTGAAGCCGATCTTCTTGCCACGTGAGTCGATCAGATTCAGGGGCCCAGAGCCTCTTATCACAACCCGAATTTCCTCATTGGACATTTATCTTCACTGCATTGTCATTATACCGAACAGTCTTGAGCATTCTGCTACCGATATCTGTCCATTTGCACAAGGTTCAGAGTTGACGGCACAAGTCGGCAGAGTCGTCGCAGCCGCTCGTCCCGACGCTTCTCAGGAATTTGCTTCCAGAGGCTGTTCTGGCGCTATGATTTCATATCCTATATGTCCATTCTCGTAATTGTCTGGCAGCGGAACGAGCTTCAAGCACAATATATCAGTGCCCAAGTCATAGTGCTCCAGTATATCATCTCTCTCCGAGTCCCTCTACAGACTTGATTATACTCCCTCAAGTCAGCCATCGCATCACGAACACTCAAATTCAGATGCAAGGGTTACTCGGTTCGCTTCACATTGGGACATGGGAATTCAGGAAGTCAGGTCGGCAGACCACAATCCAAGATGAACTTTCATCAAGTCAAGTCAATTCTCGTCAGGTTCCAGGGCAAATCCACGCCGTCTTCCGCCGCCCCTTTCTAATTCTCTTGTTCTGTTCAAAGAATCAGCTCAGTCTAGCCCCGCGCAACCGCCTTCACAAAGTTCACTCACCAATCACCACGTCAATCCCTACTCTCTTCCCTTCAGCATCAATTATGAACACAATCACATTCATCCGTCACCGCCCTCCGCACGCTCCATCCTCCTATCCCAATTATGTCCTTGACCCGTACGGAAGCAACCTGTTCAATATCCCGGTCTGCCATCCGTGCGAGTACGTTGCCTGACCAAGCCTATTCAATCGATTGGGCCTTTTCGAGACGTTCAGATGTTTATGTCCCGCTTTGCCCTGCACGAATCCGCTCAGCACACAAAAATCTTCAAAAATTTGCTAGACTCACCCGCTTGAATAAACCTGAAGGAAGCGACGTCCATCGTTTCTTCGCTCCATTGTGCGACTTGAGCTTGTACTTGTTCAGCTGCACAGCTGGACTACTCGAAAATAGTCGAATGGTGCTCCATAGCATCTTTCACCGCGTTGAGCAGCAGACTGAAGGAAGCGGACTCTGAAATCGGCAAGTCTCCAATCGGTCATTTCGGGCCGGTCTGGGGCAACTAAATATTCTTCAACAACACCTGGCTAAAAACGAAAATTATATATAGAAATGTCCATGCAGCATATCCACAGTCCATCGTCCTACACTACGGAAACAGCCATAGTCTACATATCTGAAAGAAATATAAAGACGATTACAATAACAACATTACGCCTTCGTATTCTCACCAAGTCCTTCAAATCATTACAGCCACCACCAATGCACAATCCTCCCTACAATCCACAAAATAGCACCAGCTAACAAAGCCCAAGCGGCAATATCCCACATTACTCGTCGTCCGAATCTTCGTCGTTGTAAAGCGAGTTCTTTCGCAAATAACAATGCGTCAGAATCGTCTTCACCGTCGCCTGCCATAAGATGTGCTCGTGATCTCGACGCGGGGACTACAATAGCAGTCGGTCGTAAGAGATTATGGTGGATGATGTGTAATAGAGCCGGAAAGAGGTACGATGCAATGATTGAAAGAATCAAGAGCACCGATGAGAGAATGTACGATAGGGAAGTGGGAATGAGAGTTGCGAAGGAGATCAGAATCAATAGAAGTCCTCGTGGAAAGAATTGTGGGTGAGGACGTCGGAGTATTGCGGGGAGCGGGAAGGATGCGGGGATGCGTGGTAGGAAGGGGAGATTTGTAAATACTTCTGGAATAGATAGGAATAGAATTAAGGCACGTAAGGCACGCAGCACCTTGGGTAACGTATCGTCGACGGGTGTACTAGTTGCGAGCTAAGAATCCGTCAATATCTGGTTTCGCGAAGAAGAAGAAGAGTAAGACTCACGGGTTCCGTCGGAGGATGTACAAAAATAAGGGGCAGCGTGAATGCGAGCGAGACGATGCTTGCAACTAACGATAAAACCGTGAACGACGTCCGGCGCTTCATCCGGGTTGCCACCCCTAATGTGGGAGTCCGATGCGCAGACAGCGAAACATAAAGCTGCAGCGGAGAAAAGGATCCATAAGCGAATAGGGAACACGTAAGGCTATCCCAGAGCCCCGAGATGCCAACGAATCTCATGGTCTCGTCGTAGGTGAGGGAGTCGACGACCTTGCTGTGTAAGAGGACGGAGAACCATGCGACGTAGAGGATACAAGACGTCAGGGAGGTGGCGAATAAGAGATTAGAGGATATGGGGGACGGAGGGGCTACCAAAGGAATAAGAAGGAAGAAGATAATGGCTGCCAAAATTGGTCGCATGTGCGGAGACTCCGGTAGGAGAGGAAGGAGTGAGATAATCGCCACTAGGAACAGATTAGACCTGGTATATCGAATATGAAGAATATTCACCTCTCAGATATACAAGTGAGATGAGGAAAGCCAATGCGGTGCCACCGACTCGAATGAGGACTTTGATAAAACCTCGCCATCCAGGGCTGTTGCTCATCTTCGCCAATGCCTCAGAACACACCTCTTCAACCGTGGCTCTCTTGACATATCTCGCCAGCAAAAGCCAGATATGTCGGACCAGAGCGGTCAATAGAACCGACACAAGGAGACAAGGGAGGGTGATAGCTAGTCTGGTAGATGATAAAAACGGTAGCAGGAAGGCGCCTAGCCGTAAAGCAGGAGCGATGAGATAAAGGAGTGTCCGAAGCGGTGATAGTGGACGATGGTCCTGCGAGATAAAATGATCATCATGAGAGCTTCTACCATCGTCGTCGTCGTCATCTTCGTCGCTGTCTTCTTCGAACTGAGGAACGGAGGAAGGCGAGTCTCGGAAATCGTCGTCTTCTTGGACGAGGATGAGACGACTGGCGGAATTTGGACTTGGAGAGGATGTTGGTGAGTCCGGATGTGCTGATGATGATGGCTGGGAAGACGTTTGGATGCGTAACGGAGCATCACCAGGCTGGGCAACGGCAGCCATCTCCTAAACGTGATAGACGTTTCCGGGAAATCGCCTAATTCAGTTCAACTCCGACTTCTCGCCTCTTTTACTCCCGTTCATAGCTCAAAATTTGAGATTCCTCAACGAATCATATTATAATAGATATGTGTATATACTATATCGACCAGCTTGCCTCGCTTCATATTTTTCGTCGGTGGTCAACGTCTAAAAAACTCAGCCTCGAGTCTTGTCCAGCTTCTAGACATGCCAGCGAACCATAAGCTGCACTCAATTTGCTCGAGTCGTCTTCTCCATAACGATAATCACCATGCTCGAGAAGCCTCGTCCTGCCCAAGCTTCTCCCAAAGATCTGAAATTGTTTGCGCCTCTTCCTTGCTGAAGAACAGCCTCACTGTCGAGAATCTTGCAACACGCGGTAAAGCACGCATGTACTCCCGAATTAACGAGCTAGTCGCCTCGTCCTTCGATGCCGACAACACGTGTAAAAAGGTTTTGAGGATAGAATGCAGTATTGGAGGTTCGAGAGAGGTTCCAAACATGTCGGGAATAGACTGCGGGGGAACGCGCTAGATAAAAGGTCAATATCAAAGGACTGTTGACGTTCATTACACGAAATAATACCTTGATTATTTCCCATCGTTCGTCAGGTTTCTGGGAAGAGGCCATAGCGCGACTGAAAGTGAAAAGCGACATAGCGGGGTCATTGGGAGTCGGTCGAGCCAATGATTCGTTTTGTACGGGTGATGGTCGTGGAGGAGGCTTGAATAGAGTAGGTGTACTCCCATTCGCATGAAAGACGCCTCCGCCGATACTTCGACCTGTCGAGGTTTTGGGAGGAGGAGGCGAAAGGGATGGGGCGATTGTCGCTGGTTTTTCTGAGGTGCTGATCTTTCGCGTTTGGACCGCGCGAAGGGTGTCTGTTTCAACAATGGAGGAGGGTTCTGCAGCTTGTGGTTGTATCGGGCTCGAAGGGGGATCTGATGGCGAAGATGATGCAGGAACTGGCGACTCTTCGACGATAGTTATAGGCACACGACGGCGGATGGGTTTGACGATAGGTTCGACTGTAGGCGAGGGTTTCGGCTGGGATAGTCGACATGAGAATGATGGACACCGAGCAGAGGCGAGAAACGTACCTGCGAAAGAGCCTTGCCTTTTCCTTTGGATTTTTGCTCTGCTTTTGCCAGCTCTTCTTTGGCGGGTTCGTTTTTGGGCTCGAGCTTCAAAATTTCGCGAAAGTCTGGCAGTAACATGAGTTGCAGTAAAGCAGTGAATAAAGATGAGACCCACCTAGAATCGCATCCTCTGTTCGACCTAAAGCTGCACGCGCTTGCCCTCTGCGAAACAATGCCTTGACATTGGTAGGGCTCAACCCAAGACAGGTAGTGCAGTCCCGTTCTGCGTCTTCGTTTCTGTATCACACGATTCACGTATCAGGAAACATTCACAAAGTTGAACATCACACGCACTTGCCTAACTTGAGATACGCTGCGGCACGATTGAGGGGATAAGTGGGTTCCTTGCGGTCCGCGACGATGGCTGCCGAGTAGTGGCCTACAGCCTCTGCATAATTTCCAGCCTTGAAAGACGCGTTTCCCTACACAACATGACTGTTCAGTGTAATGTGCCAATAAGGGCTGTATTGCTGACTTTTTCTTTGTGGGCTTGAGCCGACTTTGAGGTGGACATGGCGAGAAAGGCAAATGAGTGGCACGTGATAGATCGACCTCGGATCGGACTGACGAGGTCGACTGGACAGGTTTTGAGAAAGAATATGGGGTCATCCTATCCCCAGTCGTCTCGTCATGACTCACACTGAAACTTGTCTCGAGGAGAACTGTGCCCACTCCTCAGTCCTCTACATCCAAACTCGTCCACCTTCGACGAGGTCACTCTCTGCGAGTTCTGCGAATCAGAATCAGAGGCCGTTGGGTCAAAGGAATGATCAAGAGATTCAAGATACGATCCCTGATCAGGAGACTCCTCTCCTGCAGAATGGACCCCGTCGATCGGGGAAGCTCGATGGCATTGGCTTGGTGTGCTACGCCCTGCAGCATGTCTCCAGCACTTGGGCGGCGGGAAGCTTCTCATTTGCTTCGTATCTCTTCCTTGCGGATATATTCAAGATGACGCTCTTGCCCAGTGCAGTCTTGGGATTCGTCTCGACTGGATGCGCGTGCATCCTTTCCGGGGAGACGGGCAAAACGATCGACAAATATCCCAGACTTGCCATCACTCGATTCTGGATCTTGCTGCAGAAGTTAGCCGGCGCGACCGTCTACGCATTCATCACTTCCCTCTTCTATCGAAGTCAAAATCGAGATCTGGGCTCCGGGGTTTCTGAATGGGATATCACTACCGCACTGACATACGGCGGGATCTTGTTCTTTGCATGCATCCTAAACTTGTCGACTGTTGGAGTACTCACCGCTACTGAGCGTGATTGGCGAGTTCACCTTCTCTTCAGAGGAATATCCCGTTTACTTATTCTACGTCATACAGGCCGGTCACGATCGCCGCTCGAGACACAAAGGCTCTCACTCGCATCAACTTGATCGTTCGTCGTATAGATCTATTCTCTAAACTCTTCAGCCCAATGGTAGTAACTTTGTTTACCGCCACCATTGGTAATCAACTCACGGCCCTCGTCCTTCTCTTCGTCAACATTGCAACCGCGATATTCGAACTGATCTGGATCAAAGTCGTCTATAATCGATTTCCGAATCTTGCTGCGCCGAAGCCTACGCCATCTAATACGGCTGAACCAGCAGCTTCTACATCCACCGACGAGGGCACTGCGAGGCTCAAGACTGCATATGCCGCTTTCACTCGAGGCATCAAAGCACAGGCTCTGAATTGGAAGCAATTCACTCAACACCCTGTATTTCTAACATCTTTGAGCATCTCTTTCCTTTATCTCGTCAGTGATTCCCTCATTGCTTAACTTCCTCTCAACGTCCCGTTCACCCTCGTCTTTATCATAGACCGTCTTATCATTCGACGGAAACATGATCGTCTACCTCAAGAGTCGTGGATATTCAGACGCTTTCATCGCTGCCATGCGAGGCCTTAATGTCCTGACTGGCCTTCTCGGGACTGTAGTTATGCCATTTGGAGAACGTAAACTCGGTCTAGTAAGAACAGGAAGGTTCGTCATATATCACTGGATAAACATCGACTCTTGACATGTCTGGTAGCTGGGCCATTTGGTCCGAAGCAGTAACTTTGGTACCCGTCGTCGTCTCTCTCTTCTTATCTGGCCAAGGATCCGCCAGTGAAACTACTTTGACACGATTCATGCTCTTTGGAGGTGAGCTTCCCCCATCACGAGTGCAGTCTAGTACCTGATTCAGATGTCTTCAGGAATGGCTGCCTCTAGAATTGGTCTTTGGACATTTGACCTCGTTCAACTGACCATCTTACAACGAGCATTCGGTGACGAATCACATACCGACAACAAGAACGCTCTCATGTCTCTCCAATTTTCCTTACAAAATATGTGAGCGTTGTATCATTCAAAGTCTGTCGATGAAAGTAATTGAACTTTGGGATTCCCAGGGGCGATCTCCTCAAATACGTTATCGTCATATCTCTCAGTCGGCCTGATCAATTCAAGTATGCTGCCTTGATGTCTGGAATCGCTGTTCTATGCGGCGCGGTGCTATGGTTAGCTTATGCTAAGAGAGAGCGTGGTCATATTATCCATGCTAGAGAGATATTAGAAGCCGTAAAATTGAAGAAACGTCGCTAGCAGGTTCATGTTACAACTATAATACATACTAATATGGCCCAGTAAAACCAAGAAAAGAAAGATCAATCAAAACACTAGAATCCCACTAATTCTACAAGATCGCTATCCTCCACATCAAGATTCCCAATCGTCTCGTCGTCGTCGACTTTATCGCCATCTATTGACATGTGGATAGTTTTTCCTTCGAGGTCCGTGTTAGTGAGATTGGCTTTGGAAGCGGCTTTTAGGGCTAATGCTACGGCGTCCTTGCAGGTCATCGCTGATGTAACACGGACGACAACAGAATCTTTCCAAACACCCGCTCGAAAGAATAATTTGAATGGGGCAGCTGTCTCCGGAGTAGCTTCCACAGACGGAGAGCGCAACCGAGATTCGGCCTCGGGTTCAGGAGTTACGCTATGTCTACTTGTCTTCAAGTACTCGTAAGTACCCTGTTCGCAGGCGACTATGGAAAAGGTGAGTCACCGCCAGTCTGATTATAAATGCTGCGAGGCGACGTACCGACTTCTCCAGCCGCATAGATATGCAATGACTCGGGAGTAGCGCCTTCGAAGATCTTCCTGTTTTGATAACAGACAACCAGTTCTTGAGTGAGAATAAATGCGCTTTCAGCCACCGCTTGGAATAGAAGATGAAAGTTTTCGTTCTGATGTGACCAGGAATAAGATGTCAGACATAAAGGAAAGAGACTCTTGTGCTCACCCTGCGTATCGTATACGTTCGAGTAGGAACATCCGTATCCACGTCCGCTTCTGGGTGAGGTTTCCAGACAACTGTGATGTTGACCATGGCAGTGCTGCTTTCGAGGTCTGGCGTTTGGTGTCGTTTGGTCTTTATAGCATCTGCTAATCGCTGTAGTTCAGGATCTAGCACATCTTCAGGAAGAACTAGGTCTTCCATTGCGGTGGGAGAAGGAGGTCGAGCGTGGCGAGACGTTTCACCCAGAGTTTCACGAACCAATTGACGAGCTTGTTGGATCATGTGGACTGATATGGGTGGAGGGGGTGTCAACGATTTCGACCGTGAGCGAGCTCTCTTCTTTTTCTTTCGAGGAGTACATTCTTTATCCGATGTCGAGTTCTGAGAGCCCGATGGAAGATGTATAACGTCGTCGTCGTCATCCTCGGTATCGCGCTCTTGAGACGGACTGCTAAATGCACGTGCTTAGATCGACTGGAAGGAAAATAGAACGCGTTAGATACCGTTTATTTCTGGTCTTGCCTCCGTTTTTCGTCCATGCCGGCATGGGCTTGTAAGGACCGGTGGTATAGACGCGCTTTACGGGAGTGCGTTCACCCTCTTCGTCTTCGTCTGAAGATTCAGACACAGAGCTCTCTCTCGCGGCAGCCTTAGCCCCTACAGAAAACGACCCTCAGCACCGAAGATAATAACGACTTTGGATGATTTAAGAATCCACAACGTTCACGTACGCTTTTCCTTCTGGTCAATTTCAGACCAAAATCGACCTTTCTTCATAAAGCGGTCATCAATTCGATCTTCGGTTTCTTTCTGAGGGGTAGGAGGCTTCGCAGATGATTCATCGACAGGTGTACTAGCGGGGGGAGACGTTGCGGCTGAGGTCGCAGAGACATTGCTGCCTGTCGCTCGGGGTTTGGGTCGAGGACGAGGGCGCACACTCATTATTTTCAATCGGTAACTGAAAGAGTTAAGCGACGCGCATCCGATTTCCGATCCGGCCGCTCCCAGGACGGACGGCAGGCACCGGAGAACTTGTTATTTCGACTCTGCTGCAGAGCATTAGGACTGGTGCGTCCTGGCGCTGGAGCTCTCAATATTCAGATGCGACTTCCAGACGAGCTCTATGGAAAAATCCTGGAGCATACGCGAGCACGTCCTGTGAATCAGAGGCCTCGTCGGCGAGCATACTATGACGAAAATGCTGATAGTCGTATCACAGAGGATCGGAATTTAACCCAGTATTGCTTGGTCTCAAAAGCATGGTATCGCGAGGCCCGACGACTATTGTGGACGGAGCTATATGTTGGAATCGCTCATGGTGCGCGACTTGTGAGACTGCGAAAGCAACTGCTGTCTCTCTCGCAGGAGTGGGATTGCGCTCTCTATGTTAGGTCGCTGTACCTAGCAGCTCCTACTATGAGCGAAGACGATTCGAGAACGCTTGTTCCAATCGTATGTCGCCTTCTCTCGTCAGCCTCCGGCTTGCAAACTCTCGACGTAACGATTGACGAATCGTTCGCCAAACACTATATCCCCCACATATTCCATTGTCGCTATCCAAACCTCTTCAATCTTTCCCTCTCTTTGCGGAGGTTAAGATCCAAAACTCTTCCCGAAACGGATCTTCTCCAATTCCTAATCACTCATCCATCCATCTCCAAACTGGTGGTCCATGACCGTTACAGTGAGACCAATGCCACGCATTGGTCGAAGTTTCGCTCGCCCGGCTTATTACCCAATCTTATTTCCTTTCGTGGAGGGATTATAGAAGCGCGGATGCTTAGTGGCACCTCGCTCACAAAGCTCGTCATCACGTCCCCCGGTTCTCCTACGTATATCCCAACATTTCCGCAGAATCTGGAAATCCTCGATGGATACATGAACTCGGTTGTCACGCTTGAGCTCACTGAACCGAACGATACGCCCCTTACCCTGGACAATTTGATCATTCTCCGTCGTTGCTTCCCGTCCTTACGGACGCTAAAGGGACTGTATTTGACAGCAGCCACGCTTGCATGGCTAGCTCCCACATACGCTGTCACTCACGAACCCCTTCTCCTCAATCTACAATCTCTAGTACTCTTCGACAATACAGAACACGAGACACCCCCATCTCCACATATTGACGAGATGATGCATCGAGCCGTCATGTGCCTGCCATGTTTGTTTCCCTCCATCCAAGTCATGGAATTGCGGCGCACAGATCACTCTTCTGGCCTGTATCGCGATTGGCACCAGGATTGGCGGCGTTATGCTTTCTCTCCTCAACAAGAATTCCAGGTCTCGAGTGGTGTCAGATACCCTGTTTGCGACGAGTTGTACGAGCATGATGAATTCTAAATGATGCCATCCATTCCTCCGTGGATAAATCCAGTATCAGAACTTGACCATCCTCATCCTCGAATCTCTTCGCGTCGGTTTCACCAGCGATGGAAGTATGAACGAATCGATCTTCGCCTTCGCCTTCTCCTTTTCTACGCCAGGTCGACCTTGGCTTCTCGCTCAATTTTATTTTCGTCTTACTATGGGACATTTTGGCAGTGTTCTGCAACTACGATTAGCATTTCCAGTGCGCGCTGTTCGTGCCTCACGGGACTACTTCGGTTAAGTTTGGTATACCAGGATGATTCGATGATAGAATTCACTCCTTTCGTACACATATAGCACCAGTACTATAAATTATTTCGAAAAACCCGTCGTCTCGACATCAACCTTCCCCATGAACCTCCATTGGCATTGGAACTCTGCTGGCTCCCATGCGTTGCAGTACGAAATGACCGAGTGAGGGATTGCTATTAGTAATTATTCGTAAACTCGAACGGCCGCGAAATTCCAATACGCATTGGCAAAGGCGGAAGGATTATTGTTGACATAAGCTGGTTCCTTGAATCAACAGACGACTCGAGGAGGAGGCATGATAACTCACTAGCACAATCACCAGAACATCCGTCGCTGTTGAAGACAGCACCGGCCCAATCACCACCTAGAAAGAAGGCACTTAGCAAGAACGCAAGGATAAATGACGTCACTCACATAAGGTCAAGTTGATGATGATATTGTTGCCGTTGAAGTGCGAAGCCAGATTGCACGAAGCACTATTCGGCCACCATGCCCAAGGCGTTCCCCAATTATCTGTGTTGACGCTGGCTGCTCCAGATGTTAAATCACTGGGAGCACCACCGCCGTTGCGCGTCCAAAACCACATCTTGATGAAGTTGTTGGTTCGTTCCATGGCATAGTAACCTCCTCCGGCATTGTTGAAACCTGGACCATAGCTATTTGCTTTATTGACTTTCACGCCACAGCCAGCATTGCCGTTGTCGTTTGCGTTACAGTCGGTCCCAGCAACTTGACTAGTCAGGGGATCAGTCCGATGGCGTGGAGAATTATTGAGCAGAACTCTTACCCTGTTTGAGAGCCGTATGAAGGCATTGTGCAGCCTTGAGAAGCCTGTCAATATGATAAATGGAGCTGGATATAATTTTCGCACCTGCGCTAGTATGCAGAGTTCCTTGGTTGGGTGATACATCATTCACGCCTTCAACGATGTCGGCTTCTCCACCGTTTGGCCAATCTGATTCATTGGTCTCCCAAGCTGCTGGCCATGTCGAACAACCTGAACGAGAGTTAGTATGGAGCGCTTAATCCTGTAGTTTAACTTTCACCTTGTGGCATGTGACGTATGTCGAACCTGTTAGCGAACACCTCTCTCAGAACAGGACTCGAAGGAGTGAGAACGAGAGACACTTACACGGCGACATGGGTGGTGTAGGTGTTGACGCTTCGTATTCTCACTGAGTTACGACCGGGACCAGAAGCACTGAGAGTGGTGGTGTCGTCGGCCCGTATGATGAAAGTATTACCGCTGGCATAAGTCAAGTTCTTGCTGAGAGCTGTCGCTTGATCCACGTAATTACTAGAGATCAATGTTCAGCGATGGGTTGGGATGAAATAAGAAGGCGACCAACACTCTGCCATGCGTAGGGTCGGCAATGGCTTCGTGGGTAAAACCGGTCAAGAAGCTCGAGCCAACGAAATTGTCCTTCAGACTATAAGTAGCGGCACGAACAGAGGTCACTGCGAGGACGAGGGAGACAAAGACGGCGGAGAGACGAGAAGCCATGTTGCAAGAGGTTGAAGTCGCCCTGGGACAGTCAGCCACCTCCCATTGGTCTTATAACCTTGTAAAGAGAGAATGAGAGCGTCAGGTGATGGTCCGCAAGAAGCAGAGATGCATATTCTGGTTGACAGAGGAGAAGTAGCAAGGAAGACCAGATGCACTAGTTCCGCACGGGGAATGGAAAGGAGCAGATGGCCATCGATTCGGTTGTTGCAGGAGATGTCGGCTGAGAGCTTATTTTAGGGCTCATAGATTGGTCCACGAGCATCTGATGATAGATAGCAATGTCCGGAAGCAGTGGGCACTTGTACTCCACCGTGTTGTTGCATGACCACAAGCACATGCGCGTTCAAGTCCATCTTCGATAATGAACGGCTAATTTCTCGGGATTTCTCTTGATAGCACTCGATGGAAAAGAAGAGGAGAGCGGTCAGCAGCTGATGTCGCAAATAGCTTCTTGTCCAGATAGCACATGTTGAACATCAAGATGGGATGAGACAGCCAGTAAGGACAGAGGTTTGCCTGGATGGAAGTGGAAAGCAGACAAGATCGCCGCCTGAAGCTCGGACCGCTTTCATTACGACAATGCTGCACACAATACAAACCGTATGCAACGGAGGCATAGACATACGTTCCTCTGTCTTATCAACGCTTCTAGATCGAGCAGAAGGATCCCTTTCGATCGCATGACGCAGGTTGGACATGGACGAGCTCGAACTTGGATGTTGGGCCGGGAAGATGAACGCCACCTCCAAGAATGCCACGAACCACAGAGGTATGGATCACCATTTAGTAAAGCTGGAAAGGTCCCAGATGACCAATAGGCTGCTCATAGGATCCTGGTGATATACTGGCGTCGACGACTAGGATGAGCATGACTGATGATAGCTCTGATGATCCTGTCCATGCCACGCGTTCTTGGGCACAAGATGAACGCCAGACTTTTCATGAGCTTTGCCAGAGACCAACGGTTTCTATACACTCTAGTGTCGGATAACCAATGGCGTCCTCGTCTAGGCGTTGGAGCCATCGTCTTCGTCGTCATTCGCTTCACCGCGCTGCCACCCTATCATTCAACACGATACCGAGTCTTTCATCGACGGCCTCGACGTGCATAGTCTGAACAGGAGTCAAGGAAGGGAATCCGGATCATTACATCGACACCGTGAGTACTACAGAAACGAAGGAAAGATAGTGCCACTAAGTAAACACCCAGTGAGGGGCCTAGAACAAATAAGATCTCTCGAATATCCCGGTCTCATCGCTGTATTCAGGCGCATTAGCGTCGTCTACACCAACTCACTCGAACAACAACGCACAAAACCCCTCATTTTCTATATGCTAACTGAACGGGCCCGCAATCGACCTTGCCTAGATAGGAAAGTCTTAGCCTCCAATTTTGTACCTACCAAGCCTGGGAGTATTCAAGGGGACATCTGCAGCCGTTCTTGCTGTGTATACGTTACTTGAGGGGTTTTCAATACCGAGGCATCGGAGAAGCGCTTGTCCCTTCGCTTATTGTGCTTGGCTGCATAGCCTGACGGCTTGGACACTCCTGCATCGCGTTCTGGATCATCCATAATGTCCTAAAAGCCAAGATCCTAAATCACCCAATATTACCGGACCCGGTATACGATCAAACGTTCCTGGTACATTCAGTTCTGGCCCCTGGGAAGCAGGCCACGGCACTTGCTAATCTGCGTTCGCGCGCGATGGGGCCTTGATGAGGACGTGCGATCTTCGAGTCCTACCACCGCTCCGCATTCCTCGAGGGGTATGGAGTCACGGGAAAGATTATCTGCTGAGACCAACAATCCATAAAATGGGTCGAGATCTCTCATAAGCGTACTACTTTCAACGACAAGATCCTCTCTACCATGTCCGCACCCGCAGCTGCCAAAGCTACCAACAAAGCAGTGTCCTCTCGTGATTATTATCGTTATCGCCGATTTGAAGGCGTCAACGTAAGTCCATTGCTTGCGAACACTGTGTCGTAGCTCAAAGCGACCTTTCCAGCTTGGCTCGTGGTTCGTCAATGAACGATGGATCTGTGACAGCGTCTTTGCCAATGCCGCTGCTCCCGGCCAGTCTGGCCTCGATATCTGCAAAGGCTCGAGTACGGTTTTCCATGCTAAGCCTCATCGCCTCTTCTGACACCTGCCCAGATGCTAAGAAAATATTCGAGAACCACTGGGATAATTGAATGACCACGTCAGACTGGCAGTCTATTGTCAATCAAGGAGTGAATACTGTCAGACTCCCAATTGGCTATGTAAGCGTGTCTCAGATGACGAGATTCGTTGCGTTGAGCCCCATCTCAGTATCATTTGTGCCTTGATTCCGTTATTGCCGACACTGGTTTCGCTCCATACGGCCAGTAAGTAAATTTGAACTGTTTTATTGGCATCCACCCAGTAACGGTGTCGTCAATCAGCGTTTCCAGGTGCATCCGGACATACTGTATCTTATATTGTCTTTCTCACATGCCAACAGTGGTGCATGGGACCGCATCGTTAGGGCCAACAACACAGCGGCGTCACATGGAATGGGCTACTGTAAACCATTGATCAAAACACTCAGCCTCATCCAGGTAAGAGTTGCCTTCTCCTCGCCAATCGCAGCTCGTTAAAATTCTCTTGCAGGAACGTCTACAGGTCAGGCTAAGCTTCGGGGAGATACACCCAATCAAGCTCGCTGTCTGAGCGCGCTCGTTTTCCTTGTCCAAAAGCTGAGCAATATCGAGAACGTCATCGGTCTTGAGCTACTAAATGAGGTGTGCTCTTAAACTGTCTTTCAACAACTTTATCTAATACTCGTAAGCCTTCGAGTGGTAATCACCTGGCTGGATGGTACATGGATATCGTTAAAGAGTTGGTAAGAATTCCCTTCGATTCATTCGGTGCACCTTATGATTGCTTGACAGGGAAAATATTCCTCGAATATCCCTATCTACATCCACGATGGCTTCGATCCTGCATATTATGGCAAGTTTGGAGGATCTCATACCGACCTCGGATATGTCGTCCAGGATACACAGTAAGGCGAATATAACGTTTTCGTCGCCTCCGGCATTGACATGATAGCTAGCTTATACTGATGCTTCTCTGCTTCGGACACTGTGAAATCATCCGATGTCATTATACAACAAGTCATCATGGATACTACGGGCTTCTGGGCTTCTAGGACTGCTTGGTCCAAAAGACGACTCATAGTAGGAGAATGGAGCGCTGCCCTTGCAGATCTAAGGTTGAAGCAGCGTACCAGATTATTCGACAGCAGCCGTGATTCCTTTGCCTACGTTTAACAGGCCATGTTCAAGTAAGTGCAAAGAACATCTGCATCGACATCTTTCTTTACAAGTTATTAAGGGCCGACGTGGCTGTGGGATGGATGTTCGGACTGTGAAGAAAGAGTCTGGTAGAGATACGGCGTGGTCTTTTGAGGACGCTCGTAAGTCGAGTAGTGCGTTATTTGCATATCTCGGGGGGCTAGACGCCGAAATATCTTGTTCAGCTGTCCCGTCCGATTTCTCTCGCTTCCTCATCCTCCCGAAGGGGACTGCTCCTCAGGGACCGATTTCAGCGTCGGATGATTTCAGAGCTAATCTTATTGATACTGCCCAAGTCTACGGAAGCCCTATCGATCTCTTGGGGTGTGGCTTGTCACAGGCTGATATCCCGGAGGCGTAGCTTCAGCTCCTCCAGGCAGGCTTCAACCTCAGAATCGATCATGCGGTTCAAATTCCGACCAGTATTGATGCTAATCAATCGGTTCATCATTGCTCGCAAGGTTGATCACATTGACCGCTGGTCCGATTCTAGAACAGAGACTTTCCTCGATGCTGCAGTTCCCGCCCTCCATAACGCTCTTCCTTGGCAAAAGATGCTGAAATTCCTCAATTCTCTGGACCATCGGACGCCTCTTCTGTCAAAGTTTGGGAATAGCTGCATTCGACAGTAGCGTGCCCGATTCATTTCATTGGTGGGGAGACGAACTCAAGAAAACATGACAGAACTCGCCGAGCGCGTCAGATCTGGTGTGATTTCAGTGTTCGTTCGAGGGAAGATAGTTCGTGTTAAACATCAGGGGCGTAGCATTGCTTCGCAAATCCACCTAGTACGGACTAGATTGCCCTGATATGATCAATGTTACGGTAGAGACCTCGACATTGGCCGCAGGACACAGATCATTGAGCCCGGAACAACGAGCTCGCTGCAGGTTGCGAGCGAAGTCTTGCTTGGCTCGCGGACCTGTCGCATGCAACAGCCATGATAGAGAGGGAAATGATATGTAGATTCAATTGATGTCTACGTTACAGAAGCGATGGCACAGATACTAGCTAGTGGGGCATGATTGTCGCATCATCTTATCTCGAAAGTCGACACTAGAGGGGACTAGGAGTGAAAGTAAGTGGGGATGATATAGGGCCGGCTGTGAGCAGAAGTCAGGACGACGAACACGGGAGACATAGGGAATGACATACCTGTCTCGACAACCAGCAACTTCACCGCTCTCAGCCGCCACGGACCACATTGCCTATTGTCGTATATCAGTCCTCAAAAGCAAAAAAGAACAACAGAAGACTTCCCTTAGACCATAAGACCCCCGCAACAACGCACAGTTCCCCGGCTGAGAGGAGTGCGACTCGAGATGAGACACATCCTACTCAGCACTCTGCAAAGACATCGCTTCAGACAGGCCGCGCCCTCTGGACGCACTCGGCAAGCCAAAACGATCTCAAGCAGCGCCCCCACTCAGCACGGCCCCCCATCCACCGTCAGTCCCCTCGTCACCCAGCTGCAGCAGCACTGCAGAGGGTGATGGAGAGCTGTATCGGCGCTAAGCGTGTACGCTGGATGGCTTGCTCGACGTAGAGACGAGCAGCGGGCCCTCGAGAGACAACCTGGGAATCCTAGGTTGTCCACGAGAGAGTAGTACGGGAGAGAGCTGGGGAAACGCTTCCGGTGACCGATGACTTGCAGTTCCCTGCGACGGCGGAGTCTGAACGCAAACACAGCTACCGATTCAGCTTCCGAAAGCAACCGGCACCCGGCATCTTCGGCATCTTCGGCTTGTTCAGCAAGGCTCCTTCCCGCTCACTGCCACCATCCTTGTCGACCACTCGCGCCGAAAAAAAGTAACTAACGAGCACAATGCCTTATTCTTGGGCCGGTGTGTCGTATCGCTGCACACAGGGTCTCCCATTCAGGTGAGTATCGTTGGTCCCGGGTTTTGTAATATGTCATTCAACGACACTAGTACAGTATATCGAGCCTTTCATCGACGTCCCCGATGTGCATTGTTTGAGTAGGAATCAATGAAGGAGATCCGGATTTCTGCATTAATAACGTGAGTATTACAGAAAGGAAGGAAAGATGGTGCCACTCAAGTATACACTCACTGCGTTGTCTAGAACAACCGAGATCGCTGGACTTTCTCGATGCCATCGCTCCGTTCAAGTCTGTTAGCATCACCTGCACCAAGTTACTCGCCTTACAACGCACAAAACCCCTCATTTTCTATATATTACCTGAACGGGCCCGCACTCGACCATACCGAGATAGGAAAGTCTTGGCCTCGAATTCTGTTCCTACCAAGCCTGTGAGCATTCAAGGGGACATCTGTAGCCGTTGTCGCTGTGCCTACGTTCTCGAGGGGTTTTCAATACTGAGGTATTGGCGAAGCGCTTGTCCCTTCGCTTATTGTGCTTGGCTGCATAGCTGGCGGCTTGGACACTCCTGCATCGCGTTCTGGATCATCCAAAATGGTGTTACGGCCAAGAGGCTAAATCACCCAATATTACTAGACCTAGGCATACCCTGCCCCTGCAATGCGGATTATAGGGATACAATCAAAGGTTCCTGGTCCCTTCAATTCTGGGCCTGACGCAGCAGGCCACGGCCCTTGCTAATCTGCGTTCGCGCGCGATGGGACCTTGATTGAACGCGCGATTTTTTAGACTTACCACCGCTCCGCATTCCTCGAGGGGTATGAGGTCACGGGCAAGATTGTTGCTGAGACCGAAAGTCCATAAAATGGGCCGAGATCTTCACAAGCGTAGTGCCTTCAACGACAATGTCTGCTCCCGCAGCTGCCAAAGCCACCAACAAAGCAGTGTCCTCTCGTGATTATTATCGGTATCGCCGATTTGAAGGTGTCAACGTAAGCCCCACGTTTGCGAACACAGTTTTGTAGCTCAAAGCAACCTTTCCAGCTTGGGTCGTGGTTCGTCAATGAACGATGGATCTGTGAAAGCGTCTTCGCCAATGCTGCCGCTCCCGGCCAGTCTGACCTCGATATCTGCAAAGGCTCAAGTACGACTTTTCATGTACAAGCTTGGATCGTCTATTCTGACACCTTTGCAGATGCACAGAAAATACTTGAAACTCATTGGGATAATTGGATGACCACGTCGGATTGGCAGTTTATCGTCAATCAAGGGATGAATACTGTCAGACTTCCAATTGGCTATGTAAGCGTGTCTCAGACGACGAGGTTCGCTTTGTTCAGTCCCATTCCAGTATCATTTGAGCCAAGACTCCATTATTGCCGACACAGATTTCGCTCCATACGGCCAGTAAGTTATTATACACGGTTAATCTAGGACTGCATAGTAATGGTGCCGTCCATCAGCGTTTTCAGGTGCATGTCAGCACGTCCTGTCTTGTCTTAACTTTCTTACATACGACAGTGGCGCTTGGGATCGCATCATGATGGCCATCAACACAGCGGCGTCGTATGGGTTGGGCGTGCTCGTAGATCTGCATGCGGCACCCGGTGGTCAAAACACTCAGCCTCATTCAGGTATGCCTGACCTGCTCCTCGCCGAACGCAGCTCTTTGATATTTTACTGCAGGCACGTCTTCGGGTCAGGCTAAGCTTTGGGGCAATGCGACTAATCAAGCTTGCTGTCTGAGCGCGCTCGTTTTCCTTGTTCAGAAGCTTAGTAATGTTGACAATGTCATTGGTCTCGAGCTACTGAATGAGGTGTGTTCCTAACCTGTCTTTTGAACGCCTTAGCTGATTATCGTAAGCCCTCCAATGGTAATTACCTGGCAGGATGGTATATCGATACTATGAAAGAATTGGTATGCATTCCGTTTGATATGCTATCGGTACATGTAATCATTGATTCGCAGAGAAAATACTCCTCCGACTTCCCTATTTACATCCACGATGGCTTCGATCCCGCATATTATGCCAAGTTTGTAGGATCTCATACCGACCTTGGATATGTCGTCCAGGATACACAGTGAGATTGCTATGATGGCTCCGCGGCCTCCGACATTGACAGGAAAGCTAGCTTCTACCGGTGTTTCTCTGCTTCGGACACTGCGAAGTCATCCGACGCAATCATACAACAAGTCATCACGGATACTACAGGCTTTTGGGCTTCCATGGCCTCTTGGTCGAAAGGAAGACTCATAGTTGGCGAATGGAGCGCCGCTCTTGCAGATTCGAGCCTGAAGCAGAGTACCAGAGTGTTCGACAGCAGCCGTGGTTACTTTGCTTACGTCCAATTGGCCATGTTCAAGTAAGTGCGCAACAGACCTGCATTGCCTTCTTACCAACAATGGATTAAGGGCCGACGTGGCTGCAGGATGGATGTTCTGGACTGTCAAGAAAGAGTCCGGTAAAGATACGGCATGGTCCCTTGAGGACGCTCGCAAAGCCAACAGTATGTTATTCACATATCCGAGGGTTCGAAGCTGAAATATCGTATTCAGCCGTCCCATCCGATTTCTCTCGCTTCCTTGTCCTTCCAAAGGGCACTGCTCCTCAGCAACCGATTCCAGCGCCAACGCAAGTCGTCGACAAAGCAGTTGCATTGCAATCAGCTTCGGATACTTTCAAAGCCAATATTGTCGGTGCCGCCCAAGTCTATGGACGCAGCATCGATCTCTCGGGATCTGGTTTGTCACAGGCAGATATTCCGGAGGCGCAGCTTCAGCTCTTCAAGGAAGGCTTCAACCTCGGATTCGATGACGCCGTTCAATTTTCGACCGGTACCGGTGCTAATCAATCGGTTCATCGTCCTTGCAAGATTGGTCACATTGACCGATGGTCGGATTTAAGAACAGAAAATTTCCTTGATAGCGCAGTTCCCACGCTCGGTGACTCCGTTCCATGGCAAAGGTTACTGAACTTCCTCAAGTCTTCTGGAACATTGGATGCCCCTTCTGTCAAAGTTTGGGAATACAAGGAAGGGGTCATGACGGGAATAGCTGCATTGGATAGTGGCATGCCCGATTCATTCCATTTGTGGGCAGATGAAGTGAAGAAAGCATGACAGAACTCATCAGGAGCGGCGAATCTGGTGTGATTTCAGGGCTCGTTCAAGGCAAGGTAGTTCGTGTTGTAGTTGTATATCATCTACACATGTCATTGTCCGATTTTTGTGTTCTATCTGTGAATATCCCGCATACGTGTACTAATTAATGTTACATAGTGGAAGACACGCTAGTGCTCTCGCATTACCCCGAAGGATATGCTACATCTGCATATCTACATATCTAAAATCATCATTCATCACTACAACGGTTTCAATTGGACTTGGCGAGGTGGACTCGCTCGAAGAGTTCTACATGCGACAATACGGTACTTTTGTTCTTGATAATATTACTAGCGCTTGATGAGCTACGCGTCGTGCTGAGAATGATGACGATAAAGTCTCACAGCTCTGTATCAGGCTGAAGAAGTGCGACGCCCGGCAGATAGACTCGGGCGGCTTTGAATTCCCAATAGGCATCTCTGAACGCAGAGGGGTTATTATTGACATAGTCTGTGACTAACGATCCGTAAAAAGTCATTGTCTTTGTGAGGCCCAGCACATACCGACGCAATTGCCTGGACATCCATCGTTGTTGAAGACTGCTCCAGCCCAATCGCCACCTGTATAATGTATGGAATGTGATGAGTTGCCTACTCCTTTGTAGTACTCTCAGGACTCACATAATGTCAAATTTATAATGATGTTGTTAGGGCCAAAATGCGCTGCCAGATTACAACTTGGACCGGACGGCCAGTATCCAAATGGCTCTCCCCAAGAGTCGGTGTCGATGACAAGCTTTCCGGTCTTCATGTCGATGGGGGCCGAGGTGTCATTGCGGGGCCAAAACCACATCCTGATGAAGTCGGGTGTTCGCTCCATTGCATAGTATCCACCACCAATGTTGTTAAAGCTCGGGCCGTAACTATTTGCTTTATCGACCTTGACTCCGCATCCGGCGTTATAATTGACAGCATAGTTGCAGTCGAGTTGTTGGGGAGCTCTAAAGGAGGTATAGAGTAAGTCGGAAGACACTGATATTGAACGGTTAAATACGAACCCAGTCTGTTGAATACCGGAAGGCATTACACATCCTAGCAGATCTGTCAGAAGGCGAACAAGTCGACCTTCAATTAACTTACCGGCGGTTGTATGCAGTGTACCCTGATTAGGAGAGACATCGTTAACGCCTTCAATTATGTCGGCTTCGCCTGCATTGGGCCAATTGTTGTCGTCCGTTTCCCAAGCAGCGGGCCAAGTCGCGCACCCTGCATGCAGATTCTTAGCATTAATAGATCACATTCGAGTTGGCCACCTCCTACCTTGAGGTATATGACGGATGTCAAAGCTGTTGGTGAAGCAGAGCTTGAGAGAGAAGCGGATGACTAGAAAAAGAAGGACGTACGCTACGACATGCGTCGTATATGCGGTTTTACTCTTGAGTCGCACAGAGTTGCGGCCTGGATCCGACGCGGCCAGGACGGATGTATAATCTGCTCGTATAACGAAAGAGTCTCCGATGGCATAGCTCAGGTTATCGCTTCGAGCGGTTGCTTCATCGACATATGTTCTACAATGCATCAGCACAAAATCGGTAGAAGAAAGACGCGACTGTCTGCTCACACTCTGCCATGGGTAGGATCTGCGATATTTTCATGCGCGAAACCGTCGAAAAATTCGTGGCCAACCCAGTTCTCGCTGAGACGATATGTTGTAGCACGGGTGTGCGAAATGACGAGGGCCAAGAATGTAATGATTTTGCGAATAGCCATCGTAGCGTAGGTCCAGGTGCAGTCCGGGTCAAAGTCAATGCAGGACTATTAGGAGGCCAACCGAGGACACGTTCGGGAATACCAGGAGAAGAAACTCGACTAGAAATACTGAAGCTTTTTTCACCAATACGACTGAGTTTGAGTCTCAATCTGCGTATCACACTGTAAGTGCTTTCCGTCGAAGACATAGACGGCACATACCTTGTTTTCAGCCGATAAATTGTCAGAGAGTCCGCTGAGAATGAAGGCTCTTGGAAAACCTGAGGTGAATACGAACATTCCCGAAACCGAATTGAAGGGCAACATGTCAACGTCGAAGGCTGTCATCAGACTCCGACGTCACCGAGCCCGGCGCTTATTACTCGATATTCTGGTACAGTATCCTGAGTTCTGAGTTGACCTCGATTCTCACTAAAATAAGCGTGCTCTCATAGCTAGCTCCAATGCAATCAGCTATATGTTTATTTGATAGGAGACGGATGGTGGTTGCTATATCTGTAACAGGCTAATAGCCATTATTTTACTGGTATACACTCGCTATACATTGCGAGGCTTGCAATTGGCAGTGGTGATACTTTCATTGACGGAGATCGTTGATGTACAAGCCTGAGCCTTGGAGATCGACCTGAGCCTGCCACAGCTGCCATGCACGACCGACTCTACACAAAGATCATTACTATTAAAGCTCGAAAAATGTTGACGTGTGAAAAGCTTGACTTACATTCCATCGATAGTCGTCTCAGAATCAGTAGCTTCGCGGGCGTTGAGTCCTTGAAAACCCTGGGCACCGAGACCCAATTGTGCGACAGACAATTGTACTTTGGCGTCTTCTACGGTATAGAATGATCGGAGTGTAGCAACACGGACCGAAGGGCCAACAACCGCCATTCCATGTGATCGCATCAATACCGTCTAAACAGTCTTAGCGCGCTATGTTGTAAGAGAAACAGGGGATACACACTGCGCTGGACGAGGAAAAGGTTTCTGCCAGAGCAGCTCCCAAAGCTGGAGTGCGCACGAGCGTGTCATGAATCGCATTTTCAGGCAATACACTTGGTGGAAGCTTCCCGTAGTCGAAAATCGGCGTGCCAATAGTGCCTAGAGATCCAGCCTGATGACATGGCATTATGAATGTATAGAGGACTTCTTGCAACAACATACTGTGTGCATCTGTGCTCGCAAAGGGATCCCGGCAACGCCGAAGGGCAATACGGGAGTGGCATGAGAATGCACAACGGAAGTAACATTGGGAAATTTCTTATATATCTGAAAGTATCAAAAATTCGATAAGAGAATGTCGTATGCAGTATATATTACTGATTGACCTCTGAGTGGATGAAGCGTTCTGAGAATGGAGCCGGAATATCGCTCGGCTGAACAGAGGTATTGAATGGAAGGGAGAGCGAGGATGCAGTTTCGATGTCGTAGCTGTGGAATGATCTAAGCTGCCAGCGGTCGCTGATGGGATTAATTAGGACGTACAGAACCAAAGACTGTGACGTAGACAGCGCAGGAGCCAAACTGAACGACCTGTGGACGGAATGGCAGGCTTGACAACACGTTCCATATCAAGGACAAAAACACATACATAACGAATTGAGACGAATTATCCGGATTTCGGAATGAAACATGCCCAAACGCGTCAAGAACTCCGAGAAAATGGAGTATATCTAACGGAGTAGAGGTCAATCAAAAGTTAGGCTTCGAGCGCATTCGGATCACGGTTTGAGTCTAAAAGATCGACTGATGCCGTAAGAAAGGCTGAGGATACGTTGGCACCAATGATTGGAGCTACATAGAGGGAAATTAGCAAGATCCATTTCCGAGAATGGTGAGTTATCATGTTGGGGAACCTTACGAACCAGTTTCACGAGAAGAATGCGACATGGCTTTAAGAAATTGGGGTCAATGTCGGAGACCGCCTGATCTCAAAATCGATTGAATAGCCTCAGGATCGATCCCTGATGGAGCTGGCCTCAACTATGTCCTGTTGAGAATCGAACCCAGGCTGCCCGAGTTGAATGCAGAAACTTGCCTTGAATCAGACTGCTCAGATGACATCTAAGACTCCGAACGCGTGTGCTAGGAGAAGAAGGTATTCTTATTGAGGGCGAATTTTCTCATGAGAAGGAATTCGGACAGTATTCAAGGCAATACTATAAGTTCAAGGAGCTGTCCATGGGCATCCGACGGCGTCGACTTCACAAATTCCACGGAACTTCGTGACGGAAGCAAAATTAGCAGCACGAGCGCTGGGCGTGAGAAATGGCAATTTCCGGAAAGTCAACGGGTCATACACAAAACCACGTGACACGCGTCGGTCTTCCGAATTCCGCGCCGTCGTATTTCGTGTTTTGGGCGTAACTTCTGCCAGTGCGCACCTCTGGGACAATGCTCGCTGCCTCCCGACCGGCATGGCAAACTGATGAGCTCGATGAAGAATGGGTAGAAGAAGATGTGCGGGAAGAGGATAGGACGCCAGACAAGCCCGTCGTTGAAGTCTCGAACGGACGATTCGACGATCACGTCGCTGGCTCTGTCAAGATTAACGTGGTCCTCCCAGAACTCGAGGAGACTACAGGAGATCGCAACGATGACTCCTTGGTATGGGGAACGATGCTTGTTCGAGAGGAGCAACCCGCTCTGCAGTTGCCCAAGGCGGGGAAACAGAGCAGAGACATCTTCAGCCCGCTCCAGCTCGAGAAGATGTTCGACCCCCCATCACCCCCCACTGACACCACGCCTTCCACGAGCATTCCTCCAGGAAAGCCGTTCACAGCTCCTGTTTTCGCTCCATCTAAACTTGCCAACGAGTACGTCCCGGCGCCATCCATAACAGATACAAGTCACACCGTCCACGAAGACTACTCCTACGAACCAGAGGCCACAGCACACACCGAAGAAGCACTCGATCCAATATTGGAGAGCGACCTTCCTAACCTTGGTCTTTTCGATGGCCGGAAACCATCTCATGATTATCAGTTTACGTTCCAACCACCATCCAACTCCGTCCTCACTTCGACTCCTACCTCCACTCAATCTGCGAAACCACTAGAAAGAGCCCTTACAGATCCAAAGCTGAAGCTCTTCCATTTCAACTATGATACTTATACTCGAGAACATCTAAGCGCAATCGTGGATTCTATCGCAGTCCTGACGCCGTCTCCATTAACTTCTCCCGAAGCCGAAGTGCGAAATCCGAAAAGGATCAAGTTGACGCCAACTCTTGATTCCGTCCCCGACGACGAACCCTCTGAAGAGCTTCTCCCTCCTCCACCTCGCCGTGATTATGTCGGAGAGAGTCAAGATCTCATGAGTGCCATCAGAAAGAACGCTAGAAGCGTGAGCCTTGGTCTGTCAGAGACCGAGAAATCGAGAACGACGGGAAGGGTAGTCTCCGACAGTATGTCTGCTTCTTCTCGTTACTGTCCCGAGATCTAATATGTGGGCCAGCGCGCACAGTTCCATCGGATGCGTCCGCGGCCATCGAGCATGCGACTTCCATCGCAAATGATCCTGAGGGTCCCGAGGAATCCGTGCCTGTCCGTACAGCGCTCTCAGCGAATGCGTACAGACGCAGCGCCGCGGATTTGATGTCAGCTATCAAAGCGAATTTACGACAGCACAGCTCGCGGCCATCCACTTCGACGATGTCGTCAACTAAATCCGAAGACAAAGGGAGAACGCAGGATACATTGGGTCGTACATCCAATCGAAGCGAACATCAGCGCAAGTCTCCTGCGAGAAGAAAGTTCACAGGACCTTCTCCACGAAAGTTGTTGCGAAAGCTTAGTGCTGCTGATGAAGTAGATCGTGAGATCGCGGCTGAAATGTCCATTATGACGCTCTCTGTCACATCGATTTTCCATGATGGTCCAGAGGTTCCAGCAGTTATATTGGCATCCACCACCTCCTCACCCAGTACGAAGAGTGTACACCAAGACCATATTACCCCCGATCCTTCCAGACTCGCTCCTCTACTAGACGCGCCTCCCCTCGTATTTGCTTCAGCTGAGCTGACAAGAGGCGTTTCACAGACGTCGGACCTGCATCGCTTCGTTTCTTCCTCGTCAACGCAGACCGTCTCCTCCTTTCCTACGTCTGCGGGATCTGCGCCGTCATTTGTTAAGCATGCTGGTCAACCGCCGCTAAAGATTACCAGGATCTCTCCTGATGACGTTCCGAGCTTGCCTGCCAAAGTTGGCGTCATGGTCTACGACCCCGACAACATGGTGTGGAGAAAGGAGCGCGAACCTCAACATCATGATAACTCTGAGGAGGTCTTGGAAGGCGAAGCCGAAAGCGAAGACGTTTTCCGTGACATTGAGAGCCTGAGTGGAGGCTGGTCAAAGGGCAATCATTCGACAGCTCCTACGGAAGGTGCAGATCTACATGAAGCTCCATCCTTCTCCTTTGAGGGTTTTGAAGATGCCGGTATAGTGGAGGTCATGACTGGTATTGCAAGCGTAGAGCTGGTAGATACCACCGATGAAGAAGATGACGACGCACTGGTGGTTCCCACTATCATCGATGGCCGACCCAGCGACGACGACGGCGATGAGACCGAGGTGCAGTCCGGTGACGAGATTGATCAGCAAACGGAACTAGATGAGCCAGGGGCCGCATCGGGAGCTTCTGCTCGTCGCGAGACGTCCTCTCACTTGGTTGAAACCAGATCGCAGCCCCTAGGATTTCGTATACAAACCTCTGTCACAACAGCATCGTTTGGCACACCTCTACCACATCGACGAAGCGATATGGTTCCTCGCTCCGCGCTGAAAAGCGGAAGTGCAACACCCGTTTATGCGTCGGCCCATCGTCGTTCTGTGAGTTTCTCTGACGGCCGGACAGATGGGCGTATAAGAGGGCTACATAGCGACGATAGCCCCTCCGGAACGATGAGTGATCTGAGACTGTCGGAAAACGCGTCGAATAGCACCGCATTGTTGATAAACGCGGGGAACAAGAACTTGGAGCAGCAGTTCGAGGACTTCGACTCATCCGGTATGTTCACAAATACATGTCGGAATAATCAGAATCTAAGCTTCGTGACAGTACTTGATGATACGCCTAGCAAAGCAAGCTTATCGTCCCGTTCTGTCAAGCGAGACCATGAAGTATCAGGTCCTGGCTCGCGGCGGTCATTCACGCGTCTCCAGTCGTCGCGTGCCTCACGCAACCTGACTGATAATTCAAATAAACCCAGACCCAACGGTACTTTCCTCACCGAATGTTCGTTTGGTGTAGCACAAGATAAACTGGTTCAAGTTATTACGGACTTGTTTCCAGATGAGCCGCATTGGGAAGGGTTATCCTCAATTGATTTATCCAACAAACAAGTGGAAAGTGCGGCGAGGCTCAAAGACTTCCTGCCGTACTTGAGTTCACTCAAACTGTGAGAGCCAGGTTCCTTAGCATGCTTTCCCAGATTCGACTATCTGACTTTTGCTTTAGCAATTCCAACAAGATCTCGTGGTTAAGCGGCATTCCCGGTACCGTACAAGCCCTCCAAGTGGCTTCAAACCAGTTCGTGTCATCGCCGTGCACCCGTCACTGGATTTTGTTTATGATTTGTCGTCTTTGGCAGATTGACGGGCCTGACATCCTACAACCATCTGACGAATTTGCAAAGTTTAGACATCAGTAACAATCAAATCGAGTCATTAAGACGTAAGTTTCCTATTGATTGTGTTTTGATGCATGATGAGGACGTAGCTAACACATCCGACACACCACAGAATTATCATGTTTGGCAAGATTGAAAGATCTGAAAGCAGATAACAACATGGTCTCCGATACTGACGGCATCGAGCGGCTTCAAAGACTTGTTAATCTCAGTCTGGAAGGGAATAGGATCGAAGGCATAGATTTCGGCTCTCATAGATGGTGCGCGGCTGGAATCTATTGTCGTTACTCGCAATAGCTAACGGCCATTTGAAAGGCCAAAACTGCAAACCTTGAGTTTGAAGAGGAACCGGTTAAATTCTCTTAACGGTTTGGTCAATTTGCCATCATTGAGTACTCTTTCACTGGGTTAGTCCAATTATTGCACATGCCCTTCAAGCCTGACACCCGTGGTAGAGTGTAACCGCTTGACGGAACTACAAGCAGGTGGAATGCTCCCGCAGCTGTCTACTTTACGCATCAGCAACAACAAGCTTTCGCATTTACACTTGGACAATTTCCCTCAGCTGAGAACTTTATACGCCGACAGCAACAGAATTACCCGACTTAGCGTCACTCGGCCTCTCTCGAACTTGGAGAATCTGAGCCTAAGATATCAGAGTAGTCGCGATCTGTGAGCTAACTTGGTTCTCTGTCCCGAGCCCTGAATGAGACTTCTTACAGCGATCTTTCACTTCGCTTCATTCGAGACATCAAACGCCTTTATCTATCTGGTACGTCATCCGAAGCCAAGCTGTTTCCAATCTAACGCGACACGCCAACCATAGGAAATGCCGTAAATCTAGAGCAAATGTTTGATGAGCCGTGCTATTGTCTTCAATACCTTGAGATTGCCTCCTGCGGCCTCACCACTCTGCCATCCAAAATGGCGGATTCGGTCCCGAACGTCAGGGTCCTGAACCTTAATTACAATTTCTTGACAGACTCCGCGCCGCTCGAAGGGTTGCTACGACTTCGAAAACTTGCATTGATAGCTTCAAGGCTCTCGAGTGCGAAGCCCCTCATCCGGGCATTCCAGAAGATGCCCGATCTCGAGCTTATAGATATCCGGTAAGCGCAGCCTTGTCTGTTGTCTATAGCGAGACGGAAGCTCATCTGCTCTAAGGATGAATCCTTGTACACTTGGTCTCTACCCTCCGGTGCTCATGAAGGGACTTCCTGGCATACCTCATAACGAAGAACAACCCCATTTAACCAATGGTACTTCTCAGTCATGGGAGGCCCTCGATTCGAGATACAGACGCGACCTTCCTGATGAATTCTATGTTCGTCGCCTCGCGTATCGTGCACTAATCATGAAAGCAAATGCCAACGTCAAGACCCTTGACGGCATCGTGATATCGGCCAAAGAGAGAAAGAAAGCCCTTTCTTTACTCGAAGGTCTGTCTGCCAGCTCCCGCCCAAAATCATGACAGCATCGGAGGTCTTTCGGCAAATCTGCAATATTTATCGACCATCCTCATATTTTAATCTCAGCTTTCGCAGTTCGCTCTATCAATCTCTTTCTGCAATCTCTTATAGCTATCCGCAGCATTCTTCATTTCCATCATGAGGCCTACGATTTGTATTTTTCTACACAATAATGACACACTTCCCTTTTCTGGGCTCGTTGGAACAGACAGTACTATTTCGCATTCTTTTACAAGTGGTCGATTGCTCAATCCTCAACACACCGAATTCGGACGTTTGTGGCTGTAACCCTTATCAATCTGTTTCATCATCCCAAACCACAACGAGGGACCCAGGCCAGGGTGAAAGCTTTCCTTTGGCATCAATAAACACGTGTTGCTTCACACCATGATTGGATACGTCGAAGCCGGACAAAACACCCATAGGTTCGGGAGCACGCCTTAGATTCTTCAAGCTGAATATTACGCGGATGACTTCGGTCAAGGTTTCTTCAGCATACTTGACGCCTGGACAACCGTGGAAGCCGATGCCCTGAACGCCGTACTTCTCCCTTGGACGCTGAGGGTTGACTTTCATTGGATCTGGGAAGTCCGCCGGCTACGCAGATAAGTTAGATAGGCATCGAAAATTACGAGTTTGCGTACGTTGGTGTGTGCTAGATAGTAGGCTCCGACGACTTTATCTCCTTTCTCTATTATGACATCCGGGACGTCGCCTCCTTGTTTGATCAGATCGTCGGAAGTTGCTACGCGAGTCAAAGCTGGGAATTGAGGGAAGAGTCGCTGAGCTTCCTTGATGTATCCGATTAAGAGTTCTTTCGCCTGAGGATCCGATCTTCTCGCTAGTTTGACCATGGCCTGGAACTCGGTCGCGCGTTCGGGAGATAGATAGAAATCCACGATCTGAGAGCACTGCTGTGCATAATTGACGGAAGACCCGACAGCCAGACCGATGACCATTCCGGTGAGACGCTCGATGGGTAGTTCAGATTTGACAAGTTCGCGCATCCATCGTAGGCAAGGCTTTTCGTCCCCTCCTGTCAAAGCAGCAGGAAGAAGAGATCGGACAGAAGAGAATCGTGATTTCGAAGAGGCTTCTTGGAGAGACGACCTGATAAACTTGTTTACGACTTCGCTAGCTTTCTTGGCCGTTTCGCGTAGGAACCACCCGTGTTCGGCATCGGTATTCTCGAAGACACAAGTGAAAAGAATCATGAACATGTCGTATGCCTCTTGTTCGCTGAAGATGCCGCGTGGGTTTTGCTCGGTTTTCAGGCTAATACCGCAGAGTTGGTCGCAGGCCCAATGGACGCTGGTCATATTGATGACGTTCTGGACGATGTCGACATAACGAGGAGAACCGTTAGGCAGAGAAAGCTTGTATGATTTAGACTTCAGGAAGAACTCCGTTTGAGCGCGATAATATTGACGATAACGTTCCATGGCTTCGCCGTCAGGGAAAAGAGCGTGCATTGCTAACTTTCGATCGTTGTTGTGCTTAGCTTCGTCGTCGAAGATAAGGAACATTCCAGCGTTTTCGGTGAGGTACTAACGAAGAAGTCAGGTAACTGCAATAGCCACAAAATAGGACTTACGTTCAAGTCCCTCGTATAGGGAACTTTATAGCGTATGGGATCGCCGAAGACCTGACTGATGCCTTGCATTGTTCTGACGAGCTTCACTTTTTGTCCGGCTTGAGGTCGTGAGTAATCGTATTTTTCATAGCAGCCGAGCTCTTTCATGTTCGCCGCGGTAGCAGAGGGGGTGAAGAAAGGCATCAATCCATAAACGGAGTTATAGGAGTAGTTCTGGGGAAGATTGCGTAGAAGAAGTCGCGCAAGTGCGGAACCGAAGGCGCCGTTTTCGGGTTCGCGGACACAGTCATTGTAGCCCCAAGCGGTGAGGTTCGCAGGAGTATAGTCGGTGGTGAAAAATCGATCGCCTCGGACCAAGCTTATCGCGTCGGCGAGGATAGCTCGGGTCATCGTGTATCCGCAGCAGAATCCAGATCCCGGGGCTAGAGGCATAGTCTCCTCTGCTTGGAGTCCGACATATAGCTCGAGGCAATCGATGTGTTTGTACAACTGACGTGCAGCATGCTTCGAACAAAAGAGTAAGACAGATGATCAAGAAGGAAGACGAATCGACGCACCGCGATCTCAGGGTCAGGATTCCATTCTTCGAAAGATGCAAATGGTTTCAGTCCAAGGAACGTCCTGAATTCGTTCATGGTGCATACACCCCACTTTCTGGCCTGAACGATCCCGCCAATCTCCACGACTCGCAGGACAGGTGGAGTGCCCCGCGCCCCAAAGCGTGCAGCGGGGGATTCGGTGGCATCGTGTAGCACTCGAGCTAGCTGTTCGTCGTCGAATTTGCCATCGGGTCCTCTCGATAGGTTGCCGACTTTCCGATGCCTGGGATCAGGATCGTTCGATTTGTGAGCGGACGCGATTTTCTGGCCAAGCGTAGACAGATCTACAGAGTCGAAGTCTGTGGTGCCGAATTGATGTTTGAACAGATCCTTGGTCCATTTTTCGTCTTCAGGGCTGATGATGGCGTGCCACCGGTAGAGCAAGTTGAACTCGACAGACACATGGTTTCCCTCGCCTCTGCCCAGCTGGCCCTCCATGTTTTTGATCATGTCAAAGGGATTCATGGACCACGACGAGCCGGAGCGGGTTAAGCCTAGAAAGCCTGCCACATAGTCTCCGAAAACGACCCCCATGAAATGGCCGCAGTTGATAAGACGAGCTGTTTGGAAGATTTCCTGTGATCGATGAGTCTCGGCAGAACCGATGAACACGAACGACTCACCTCATCTTGCTGCAAGAGGGCCGGATCATCCTGTCGGAACGACGACAACTGACGCCATGCTTGACGCTCATTGATACAGAGCAGTTGCTGAGCGACGTAGTTGTGGTTTCTGTTGAAAATGACCAACAATGCGCTGACGGACGGCGGCAAAAGCATAAGTCTTTCTTCGGCGAAGACATCGGGGTGAAGCTTTCCGGAGCCATCCTGCAATCGCACGGCTTTCTGAGTGGCTGTATCTACGCCGTACAGCGGAGAAAGGTCGAGGTAGGAAGAGGTGTTGTTCACATTGGGATTTTTCGGGTCCGTGCGGAACAGAGAATGGGTGATGATCGACGCGAAAGCGAAAGTCATCGAGGAGTTACCGCCTGGATGCGGCTCCGCATGGCGTCTCCTTAGGAGAGTGTCGAACACTAGGCCAGGATCTGGGAGTTCGTGATAGGGGATTGTGTATTTTCCTTGAACGCTACGAGCGTAGGGTTGCCCGGCCCGACCCAAGTTCGGGAGATGTGGGTTATTATTACCGCCATCTGCTTCACGGAATTGGGAACCCATGAAGGTGGTCGGAGGATGGGGAAGATCTTGATAAACTATAGCATATATGGGTCAAAAAACCCGAAAATGATAGAAAAAACCCCGGCGTACGAGTTGTAATAGCAATATCGTTCATTTTGCGAGAGAGCTGTGAAGCAGGGTCGAGCTTTTGAAGAATAGCAAGAGCGTTTTGGAAGAGCATCTTTCTGTCGTCGAGCTTGTCTGAATGTATAATCGCGTCTTTGATGCTATCGACCATTTTCGGGTCGTGAATAATGGGATCTCCTCTTTTCAGCTGAGCGTCGATCTTGCTCAATGCATTGAGTAAAGGGTCGTGGATTTCTGACTCGGCTGGTTCATATCGGCCATCTGGAGATACAGCCAGTGGACGAGAGGACAGATGGTGAGCGACGAAGGCGGCGGCCAAGGGATTATCGCTCGGACTCATTGCGATGCACGTACATGAGAGGAAGAAAGAAAGCGACTGAGGGAAGAGGGAGAGTTTATCTACGCGCGTGCAGTCACAGGCTGTCACGTTCTTTGCGATGGCCCATCGCTTTCATCATGCGCGAAAAGGTTGAAGCAGATGAGCGACGGAGGAAAGTAGAAGGCAATGGCGTCGTGTTGTTCGACTCAGAAAATCAAGGATAGTTCTGGGAGACCGTTGCCTTCTCAGCTAAACTTGATTTCTTGGTGTTTCAAGGATAAGCTGCCAGCTAAAATTATCACTTGTCGTTTACTATTTTCGCCGGCATGCTTGTACAGTGCACAGTCTGTGGAAGCAGTCTCCGGAGTCCCGAATAAAGTATTTACCAAAAAAAGGTTACCGAAACTCCCACGGTACCGGTAAACATGTAGCCGAGAACAGCTCCGAGAACCCGGCTTGGTTCTTCAACGTCCTGAACGTCTCCCTAAACGTGGCCTCGGACATCTACTCATCGGAGCAATTAATCTTACTCGAGAACCAGTACTGGTACCATGCGCATCGAACAAGGATTTCAGCAGGTGCGGGTCGGCATAGTTTTTAAACTTCGAAGTTCGTCTCCCCGATGTGTCTTACCTGCAATATGTAGACACCATTTCCACGATGGCATCCCTATGACACAGATTTGGTCCTCCCGCAAATTCTTAAGCGCATATTACCTGCAGAGTTTGTCATTCACTTTTGGCTTCTTCATCTAACTGTCTGAGTATCTTGTTTAGCGCTTTTCAGGAGGTATCAGCGGATCTCGAACGCTTTGGCAGTCTTGTCAACGGACGTACGCTTGGTTGAAATATCTTTCGAGCAAAAGAAAACATCCTCTGCTTAGCTATCCGGGAGCTGAACGAGCTTTGTTCGGATCCCAAAATCACACAATATGACAACTGGGGAAGACGGACAGACAAGTTACACACCTCCGAGGGTTGGCGCGAGCTCAAGAAAGTTGCCATTAAGGAAGGGTTGGTTGCCATATTCTATGAGAGGAAATTCGGCGAGTACAGCCGCGTATGGGGCTTTGCAAAGTCGTTCATTTTTCAGGGCGATTCAAACGTGGTCAGACATCTCCTTCTTCTGTTCTAGCATGCGCTGAACTATGGAACCCAATACATGGCCATTTTGCAGGTCATGTGCCCTCTTAGTATGACCGACGGTGCTGCAAGAGGTATGTAACATTCTCTACGCTCAATGAAAAATCTTATATTATCCGACAGTTATCGAATTGCTTGGGACCGCAGACATGAAGGCTCGGGTTTTCCCCAGGCTGACTAGGTATGCCCTAATTCTTGGTATAAGGCCTGGTCTTACGGCCCCACAGTCGCGACCCATCTCAGGCGTATATCTCAGGTCAATGGATGACCGAGGTAGCTTCGTTTCTATCGTCTCGTGATGTTCAGCTCTCACAAGAGGCCAGAGACCCGGAGGTTCGGACGTGTCCCAAACGGAGACTACTGCCACTGAGGCCACTCATCCCAGTGGATTGAGGGCACTTGGTCCTGTGTATAACATCGACGGTTTTAAGTGGTTCTCGAGTGCTACTGATGCTGATATGGCCGTGGCTCTTGCTCGAACTGGAGATCGCTCACTCGGCTCTCGGTCGTTGTCCTTATTCTTGGTGCCGATGCGCTTCCCATTTGCAGGAGTTTCCCTCCATCCCCAACTCGCGCATTCCAATAACGGAATTGAAATTCATCGGCTGAAGAACAAGCTTGGAACACGTCTTGTTCCCACTGCTGAATTGTCTCTTAACGCGACGACAGGCTTCCGCATTGGCGATTTGAACGCGGGTGTCAAGTCTATCACCCCAGTACTCAACATCACAAGATTGCATTCTGCTATCACCTCAGTTGGTTGCCTTTCCCGTTGCTTATCTATTGCTCGAGCATACGCGTCAGTCCGTATCGTAGACCACGGCAAACATCTATTACGAGATGTTCCTGTCCACACAGCGACACTAGCTAAAGTGTCTTTACTGTATCGTGCACTCGCACATCTGGTCTTTGGAGTCGTACATCTATTGGGCAGGGTCGAAACCGGTGTTGCTAGCCCTGCAGAGGAAGCCAGATTGCGGCTGCTTACTGCAGTCGCCAAAGGATTCGCTGCTCATAAAGCGTGCGGTGGAATGGAAGAATGCATGGCTGCGTTAGGTGGCGAAGGATACATGGAAGAAAACATAATCTCAAGGTACGCCATACGCCGATTATCTTCAGACTGCCAACCGATCTGTCCGTATAGGCTTATCAGAGACTGTCTGGTTGAAAAAATATGGGAAGGAACCATCAACGTTCTATCTTTGGAGCTCATAAAGGGTGCACATTCCAATCCGCTGGCACTCAAATCACTCGCAGAGGTTGTTCGGATCTTGGTTGATATTCCCACTGCTAACAAGTTCATCATAGTGGTCAAAAGCAATCATTGACTCTGTGCCTCCGCAAATGGAGAGATCTTTATCAGAGGCTCTGTCAATCCTGCGACCATCTATCCAATATCTCCTTTCGGCTCTCAAACCGCCGGTTTCGCAGCTTGTGCCACGTCCTGCGCTGATCCTATTTGGGCACGTCTTTGCCGCTCTCTATCTTTTGGAGCACTCTGTGTGGTCTTCAGTAAACGATGAATCAGAGAAGGAGATCGACATGGAATGTTTCAGACGGTGGGTGGTTGAGGAGGGTTTAGTAGAAGCCACGGAGGAAGTAAAAAGGATTGTAGGATCGCCAGAGGATGGAGGCAGAAGAACAGATGTAGACAGTGATATTGTGTATGGGAAAGCTAAATTGTAGTGGAATATTAATGTTCGTACATCCTCATCAATAAACCCACAAAGTTGTTCGACTCACATTTGACACTATTTGACAGCGTAACCGAGGGCGCTAAACCTCGATCGACGCGCTCGGACGCGTTCAGGCTACTACAGGTACGACGAGCACATAGACCACCACCCATACTTCGAACCCGCGATTCGAGCAGGAATACCTTGGAGTCCAATGCCTTCGCAATCGCCCCGCAAAAAAGCGCGCTCAGCAGAATCGCCTGCTGAATCCTCTCTTAAAACTCCAACGACTTCGAGAGGGCGTATCTATGTTATCTCGGACGCGACCACGCCTCGAAGTCTGCGTTCAGGAGCGCGAAAGAACTCTTCGAGAAAGTCACGTAGACGGCTTGACGACGATGACAGCAGTCCGGCTAGCAGCCCAACGAAACCCAAAAGAGGTCGAGGAAGGCCGCCTACCAAGCCTAAGATAAAATTCGATGAGGCCCATCGGTCTGACTCGTCATTGACGGACGAAGAGATGGACCAATCTGGGGAGTCCGAAGACGAAATCAATGGTTTACCATCGTCTCCCTTAAAAGGGAAGGGAAAGGCGGTTATTCTCGATAAATCTTCCCCCCCACCGCTACACCGCTCATCTTTCGAAGCGTACTTCGAAGCGTTTTCGAAGAAAAGCATCACTTCATCCTCAGCATACAGCTTCCTAGTCCCCCCTCTTCCCGCGTCTTTCGAATTCTCATCTGTGATGCCACAAAATGCTGCCATATGTGATCGAATTGAAGAGCAGCACACGCAGGACTTCCCGCGTTGGCTATTAGAAATGCAGGAGGGCTTCAATCTCATCTTCTATGGGTATGGTTCCAAGCACGACATTCTGAGGAGGTTCGGTACAGAGGCGTGCGCGAAGAGAGGGGACGTGGCTATCATCAACGGTACCTCACCCTCTTGTGGTCTCAAAGACATCCTTGGGGCTCTGACAAATTTCGTCCCTTCCCCTCAAAAGGAGAGCATCGTCGGAAAGGCATTGGATACTCAACTCAAAGGTATCCAGAGCTACTATGCGTCTGCGAGATGTCGGCGACACCTATACCTAATAATTGAATCCATCGATTCGCCGACTCTCTTGAATCCTAGGATCAAAGAATTCATCAGTAATTTGGCCTCGCTCCCTCGTGTCCATCTTGCGGGCAGTGTGGAGCACCTTAATGCACCTCTGTCTTGGAACGCGAGAGAAATATATTCTCGGAAATATTCTGTTCCCTCAGAGGTCGCGACGGATGAAGAGAGCAGTTCAGACGAGATACAGAGCTTCACACAGAGCTTTCACAACCTGCAGTTTCTGTGGCACGATCTTTCAACTCTCAAACCATACCTCTCCGAAGTCGCTCATCGAGATCTCACTGTACCTCCAACGACCTCAAGCCATAAACGTCCGAAGGATGCACAGCAGGCTGGCGGAACGGGCGTTGTCTCTGAGACGGCCGCTCAGCATATCCTTGCAAGCGTCACGGAGCGAGCCAAGAAGTTGTTCGCTTTGATCGCAAAACGCCAGTTAGCCTCTAGTTCGGGCGTTACAGCCTCACCGGCGAAAGCGAAGGAAGGACCTCCTGCAGAAGCACTGCCATACAGTGCTTTGTTCACTTCCGCAAGAGATGACTTCTTAGTCACCAATGATGCGCAGTTGAAGACGCTACTGGGAGAGTTTACGGATCATGGACTGATAACGATTTCGACAGCAGGGAGAGAAAACGAGAATACCGGGGAAGTGTTATGGGTGGCAATGCGACCAGAGGCGTTGCGAGCCGTTATAAATGCAATGTAGTAGCAGCAAAAGAAGTAGATTAAACTGGTTCGAGCAATATTGACAAAATATCCGACAGAATCGAATGAGCCAACAGTACTTTTAATACACGTATGGTATTATCCGCCATGGAACCAGGGCTTTATATTTCTCCCAGTCGGCGCCATATCTGCAGCGTTCGTCAGAATGAATGGCTGAGGCTGTGAGTAGTGGAAGCTCACTTCTTATAACAATTCTCGTCGTCGCGAAGCTGTCTATGGATTAACAAGACCAGAAAATATACCGGATAGAAATAGGTTATCGGGGTAGAGAATCCGGTGGTCAAGCTCCATGCAACAGACATGAGTAGGTCACCCCTAGTCAAATCAGTCAGGACGGAAACCGAGAGTATAACTGGAAACTAATTACAAGTAGTTTGGATGACGCGAGCGACCCCACCAGCCGGAGGTCAAGAGCTTAGTACCGCGAGCGGTGACCATGAATGTCAGATCTGAGACCGATGAGCTACTTGTTTTTTTAGTTGTTCCAACTCACTTTTAGGATTTCTTCCATTTCTGAAGTCATCCTTCTCGGCGTTGGCAACACGGAAAATATAATATCCCGTTACATTGAGAGCCAGAACGAGCGATGTGAAGACAGGTCCAAGTTCGACGGGATGGAATGCGAGATAACGGGCTTGTAATGAGTAAATAAATGGTACCCATGCTAAGTCGCCGATGGCAAGCATGAACCCAAAGCCGTCTGTTGTAATGTCCATCGTCGTTAAGACTGATGGCTGGAGATAATCTTGAGTGCGAGTAACATTTGAAAGACGGAAATCGCGCGTACTTCGTTGTAAAGAGCATCCGCAACATAGAAGAATTGGAAAGCATTTATTAATATCATTGAATCGGTCACGGCACCCAGGCGAGTATATTGTTCACATGCCATAGCGAAGTTGATGATGGCCCAAAGAATGAGGCCAGGCCGGAGCTCGTTGAAGCATTTGATGTCGAAGGATCCAACCGACGGATTTAATTCCCTGCCAATGTAAAACTATGATCCATTTCAGTGGTGAAACCAAATGAAGTTCGCGTATTAGTGTACTCACGTCATAGATGAAGTTTCCAGAGTTGCCTCCTAAGGCAAGCAGCTTGCCAGGTTGGAATGACATGGCGTAAACATAGAAAGCTTGAGCGAATGACATGATGACTGAAGCAGTCACCAGTCCGATCCAGCGATCGTAAATGACGGTAAAGATCGCGGGACCCTTACTCCAAAGAGTGCCACCTGTGATGCCCAAGACAAGCAGCAGGGTCGAGAAGGCTGCATTCTTAACCTGAGAGCTGCGACATAGCAGAATCGAGTACAGGAACTCACCATTGATTTTGTACAATTTCTTTTGCCCATTCCTCATTAAGGAGCCTTCAACCCATGCTCCAGGCAAAATGGCCCATGATACGACACAGAAGGCGTACCATGCAAGGTACAGAACAAAAGCTTGGAGATCAAACAGAGAGAACCACCAGTCCAAGGAGGACACGGCTTTGATTAGATTGGGAGGAATATCCCACCAGCTGTTCGGACACCCTCCGCTTGCTTCTGAACACGCCAGAGAGAGACCAAAAGTCAAGAACGGCACGCCAAACGTGACTGCAAATGCCCCAGGGGGGCCCATAAACTCATAGTGAGTCGTCCTGGGGTTGAGCTCGGACATGGCGGTATGGCGAGAAATGGGTCGATCGATCTGGCCGTGGTGGCACGACTGCTTCCAAGTTTAGCGTGCGCGCGTGGTCACGTGCCTGAGTCAGGATATTTCTTTTCCAATTTTGCGTGTCGGCTTGTTGGTTGGCTACGGGCTGTGATTGACAAGCAAGCTTCGCGCAAACGACGAGCAGGTGCTGAGCTATTTTCTGAAACACGGATCAGAACGATTAGCACATGTAACCCCGTTGTTAGAGTTACACAACAAAATACTGGTCCCTTGCCGCATGACCTTCTACTCCTGACGCGTCTGGCGGCTATGCTCGATCTCGCTTCTCACTTGTCCTCAGGCTATTTGTGATAGCTCACTCTGGCGACTGCCTTCAGCATTCAGCATGTCTTGGCCCAACGACTCCGAGTGGAAAACATCCCCATATCCTCCGCAGTTCTGGGGCGCCGGCAATGTCTCTTTGCCTTCGGGGGACACTCAGGGAGACCATTCATCTCATCAAATCCAATCTCCTGCAGGATGGACCCAACCTCTAGCTTCACATTTGAATCAGTCCAACAATGCTTCCCCTCAGTCTCTCACAAGCTTGACTGTCCCTATGGATCGTAGTGCCTCAGCGTCAACGCACGCTAGCAACTCGGCTGTAGCAAACAGTACGGTAGATCAGGAGTCAGACGACGATGAAACACAAGATCTCGAAGGACAACCTGCGGGGCCTCCTCGAAAGTCTAAGATCAAATTGACCCGTGGATCCAGGTGCGCTCCCCCTTTCTCAGCATCCTTCAGGCTTCAAGCTCAGAATGTTGACGCATATATAGAGCTTGCACAGTTTGTCGAAAGCTGAAACTTCGTTGTGTTGGTGGGGAGCAGGGTGGATCCTGCAAGAAATGCCTCAGTACGAATCAGGAATGCATCTTCCCCGAGTCGAATCGAGGAAAATCATCCAAAAAGTAAGACAGTAGCTCATTTCGCCGTCTCGTACTGAGCAACACATCAGAACTCAGGAGGAGCTGGCTCGCTCGGTGCGAAAGATGGAGCGGTCTTTGGAGACTGTCATAAAATCCATCAATAACCCTCTTCTTAACTCCATGTCATCAGGAATGGCGTCTTTGCCTTCGTCTCCTCCCTCAATTCCTCCGGATGCGATCCAGACGTACGGCACTCCTCCTGTCCCTCTGGCGGAACCACGACTCCCCTCGTATGAAGACACTTCTCCCAGACTACCTTCCTTACCTTTGGATACTCTGAACCCACTCGGGCTATTAGCCGAGGCTAGCTTGGCCAATGAAAAAGCGTTGGAGGACGTTCAATCGAAGGACCATGGATCCACGGCCGATTCTTCATCTGCTATGTCCGATCCTTCTCGTAAGATCGGCATCGCTAACGAACGCTATTTTAAGCCTGGTGAGTGGGATACGACGATTCCTTGCTTATGCTGAAGCGAACCCGAAGGTCCTATGACTTTATTGCCAATGAGACGCCGGTTTATCGAACAGCAAGTGCAACCGGAGATGCTGAGTTTTGTCTCTACCAATGAAGTGCTTGAGCTCTTCAAACTGTATGCTCTCGCCGCTCTCTTCATCAACTTTTCTATTCACCTTCGATAGGTTTTTTGAGCACATCAATGTTTGTCTATTGTGTATCGTGGGCGCAAGGTGCTGACCATTAATCATAGCACCACTGCTGCTTGCTTGTGCCTGAATATCATACCCCATCTTTCGTCTGTTCTCGATCTCCGTTCCTGTTGACGACCAGTAAGTTGAACACAAAAATTGTATCCGACGCACCTCATACGAATGTCTAGTTTGTGCCATTGCATCAAAATATAGCCCGACTACTGCCATCCATCACGAGCGCTTGACCAATCTTGCAAAGCATCTTGCTTTCGACGTTCCTCAGAAAGGCTACAAATCACTCGAGGTCAAACCTTCAGATATCTCGAATCGTGCCGATCTGATTCCCACGTAGATCGTCCAAGCTTATCTCTTGCTGACACTATGGGGTTATGGACATGCTGACATGTATGAGCATGACACTACGTGGTTGCTGTTGGGGATGGCCATCCGCACAGCTACAGATCTAAATCTTCACCGCAAACTTCCCGAAACTAGTGGAACTAGAGAGGGCATCCAGTCGGCTGTTGAGCTGCATAATCGCGAGAGAACCTGGATGTAAGTTGAGGCAAAAGTGTTTGATTAACACCATGCTGAATACATTATGCCAGTCTTTGTTTCGTCCTGGATCGCAGCATCAGTGCCCAACTTGGAAAGCCGCACACGATCCAAGAAGAGTGCGTCCTATCGCACCTGTAGGATTCATCCGTCCTCATTTAACGCATATAGTTATATAATCCGGAATGTGTCCACCTGGTGGCGTAAACCTGTTGCCGTTCCCCTGGACTCTGGCTTGGCCGCATATGCTGTGAGCCAAGTAACGTTTTCTCCAGCGTCGCGGACTGACACACTGCAACAGGAACTGCAGATGATCATCGCACGTAGCCTTGAGCTTCTGTATTCGGGAACCGACACTCCTTCGGGTTTGCAAGCCGATTGCAATTATCTGCTCGTCACGAAGTCGTTGGAAAGTCAGCTGATGGTGTTACGAGATCAATGGGCACTGCACACGAGGTACTACCATCATGTTCTTGAGTACTGATCATTCGTCTGATCTCATATCTTAGTCATTACTGTGGTGAGTCGACTTGTTCTCTGTATCAAGCTGTAGTCACCGAAACAAGTCAAAAGCTCCTGATGATCAACCGATTGACGACGTCAAGACATTCTGGAACGTTATTGCTCGGTTTTATTATCATTATACTCTCTTGCTTCTGTATTCGTTCGGCCTTCAAGATGCTGTTGAACGCACCCCAATCAATCTTGGCCATTTCTACTCCAAATGTCATTCTGCTGCAAAGGCATGTGTGTTGGTGGTACGCGATGAATTAGGGCCCCTAGGTTTCCTCCGGTATTCTCCCGACAGCCACTTTGTCCAATGCTCGTATGCTGTCCTTACTTTGTTAAAGGTATGTGGCGCCTTGAGAGTATGAACTACGTTACTTAGTTATGCATGCCAATAGCTCTTACGACCTGAGTTCAACAACTTCCACGATGGCGACACCGAGACCTTACAACTTGTTCGCGATATCGCTGTGCTACTAGAGCAAATTGCAGTGGGCTCTTATCACACACCAGCTCTATATAGTTCCTTCTTGAAGGGGCTTATTGCGACTCGTGAAGCGCAAATGTCGCAGGCGCAGGATGGACCGCAATATCTCAGTAGTCACGCGATGGACGAGGTCCAAGGCAATAATTTGACGGCGTCGTCGGTACCTGTGGACAGTGTGCTCAGCGGGGGTTTCTGGGATAGCATGCTAATTCCAGGTATGAAATCTCGTGGAACGTTTGTGCATTCTAATCATGGAACTTAGGATATAATACACCGGAGAGCCTTTCAGGCGGATACGTATATGGTGCTGACGGCGGTAGTTTCATTCCGCAGCTGGGTGACGGCATGCAATATGGCAAGGGGATGCATTGAATGTATCATTTCGTAGGGTGCATTGCCTTTTCGCGAGCGGTGAGCCCGCGCAGATCAGTGTCCGCTTTGCACGTGCTACACGATCAAACTTTGATTTCACCAAACCATCTTTTATGTAGTTTCCGGTCTCTGTATTTTTAGTGCAATCGATGCCATTTCCAAGGCCCCTTCTCTGGTTTTGTTACCTGCCAACATGTTGTTGGTGAACTTTTCTTAAGAAGGCAGGGATACTCACCTCCAATGAAGCCAGATGCGTGTACAAAGACACATCCTGGGACGCCAGTCTTCTTGGAAAGGTCATCGTCTCTGACACCCCGCCAATCCTCAGGAAGGGCTAATCGGCTCTGGAAACTAGCGGGGTTCACTGGCACCGCTTGAATGCGCCAAGTCCCGCCAAATTCGTCGGGGTAAAGAACGTAGTAAGGATGTGAATCGTCCAGAATCTTCAACTCCGTCTCAAGGTCGAACAAGTGTTCCTTCGCAAGAAATCAATGAATGAGAAGTTGTGACGTTTATCAATTACCTTCCAAGGTGCAAAGACGTCGAATATCGCAATTCTTTGACTGGGGTGTACGCTCGCGCGGGATTGCAGAGCTGTTGCAACAAGATCACGAGCAGGTAGCCAAGACTTGCCATAGTAGTCAAGTCGGTCCAGGAACTCAGTGCCTGTGAGATTTGATGCCGTAAGAAAGAGATCCTGTCGATTGATCATTGAGATTAAGTAGACAAGAACACCTAAACCATCTTACGTCGATGGAATAAGATTCGGAGGATTTATTCCAAGGAGGATTCAGCCAGCCAACTCTACTTGAGAGATCCGTTCGAATCTTGTATTTGGGCTCCAACGTGGTGTCGTACTGCTCTATACCGTTGTCTATGGCATCTATGCCCTCAATGAATTCCTGGTCCGTGTGTGAGGGACGCGATATACTCGTTTAGATGGCTGCTAAGACATACGGCATATAATTTGAGATATAGGATCTGAATTCGCGCATCCTCAGGGGAAAATCCTAACCGAGAAGCAATAATTTCCTCTCCGAAGTGCCTGCTATGGGTCAAAAATGAATGCGATCGCGAAGGAATGACACTCACTTGTAGATCAGACCAGCGGATGATAGCTTGGTGGTGAAACCGTGTCCGAAAACCTCTCCAAAACCGCGTTGATGGTGATCAAAACGTTGGGTGTGGACATCATAAACCGCTCCAACATCAACGACAACGTCACATTTATCCAGGATGACCGAGTCTCTGGTGCGAATAAGACCTGACATGTACATCGTCCATCCATCGTGAATATGGAAGCAATTCAGGGCAGATACGCACTTGAGCCTTTGTACTGGTCTGTCAGCCGAAGCAGGAAAACAGCGAGAGCTTCATCGCAGTGAAATGACCCGTTATGTGTACCAATGACCTTCTAAAAGCTTTAATCCCTTCCGGAGAATTTAAAGACATCGAGCGGTGAGTTCGTACCTTGGACGACTTTTCAGTGCGAGCCCGTTTGGGGTCCGGCGAAGTAGACATGTGTTGTTTGTCGGTCCACTTCAGGCTACGAAAGGATATCAATTTAGGCAACTGTCGAGGATAACGAGGACCAAAACGACCCCAAGAATGAAATAATCTGATGCAGACAGGAGTTCTCAACATCAAATTATCGTTCACGCCATGACCCGGATGACTATGGAGTGGTTTAAGTTTTAGATTTAATTACAGAATCTATCTAACGGCGTTCTAGTATGCCAGAGAGGCCATATCCGCCCGGATTCTGCGAGACCGAGTTTTGAGTATCAAAAGCGTTTTTCGAGTCCATAGAAACGTACCTGTTATAATCAAGGATACCCTCAACTCGTCCAACAGCGGCGAGAGCAAAGTCTTTGTCCCACAGATATTGTCGGGCGACACGTTGAATTTCGGCGGGGGTTACTGCGTCAACCGCGTTTTCGATTTGCTTGGGCGTAAGTCTACGACCGGTAGTAACGAGCTGTCTGCCAATATCTTCAGCGATGGCCGAGGTTCCATCCAAAGATAACAGCAAGCTGGCTTTGAGCTGGTTCTTAGCGCGCTCGACCTCAAGCTCGGTTGGTGCAATGGACATCCGGGTCCACTCCTTCAGAGTGAAGTGGATCAGGTCATCCAGGTTAAGGTGATTCTCTGACACCAGATAAATTCCCCATAATCCAGTGTCGGAATAAGAGGTGGAGAAAGACATGTAACTGTTGGCCAGGTTATTCGACGAAATGATATGGCTTAGCCGGGATGATAAGAGAGGCGAAGCACCGAGTGATCGATCCCAGTTGCCGAAGATGGACTGCATCACGAGCATGGGGAAGTAGTCGGGTGATGACCATCCAACACCTTCGACAGCAATGGCAAAGTTGGCGGTGGGCATTGTGTCGTCACGCACCCGAACTTCAGAGCCGACGAAGGCTGTTTGGCGGTGGGCTTGCTTGCCCAGAGGTATGGGGTTCGATGACACGGGAAGCGAAGAGAAATGCTTCTCAGCAAGTTTAACAAGCTCTTCATGTTCGACGCCCCCAGTACCGACAAGAACCATTCTATCGGATGTGTAGTTGGTCTTGATGTATGAAGAAAGATCATCTTTCTTGATGGACAGAATGTTTTCCTTCGGTCCTAGGATCGTTCTTCCAAGGGGCTGACCTGAAGCGAGACGGTCAGACTGGGGTAAGAATCGGGAAAGGCAATCTGCTCGCCTTGGAAAGCAACGGCATGCAAATGGTCAAACACAACCTCTTCCAACTGCTTATCAACTTCCTGCTGCTCCCGAAGTATGACGTCTCTTTCTCTCTCAATAGCACTGCCCTCGAGCTTTGAGTTCTGAAGGATGTCGCTAATGATGTCGACTGCAACAGGGACGTCTTTTCGGAAACTCTTGGCATAGTAAACAGTCTGTTCGCGAGACGTGTACGCGTTGAGATGCGCTCCCAAATTTTCGACTTCGAGCTCCAACCCATGCTGGCTACGGCGACCGGTCCCTTTGAATGCCATATGCTCCAAGAAATGGGCCGTGCCATTGGTTGCATCGGTCTCGGCTCGAGATCCAGCGTCAATCCAAACGCCAACTGTAGCGGTCTGTGCATGAGAGTGCGCTTCCGTTGCGACCGTCAGACCATTGGATAAAGTGGTCACTTGAGTCGTTGGCGCAGACAGATCAATGGCAGTGGCCAGCGAACGGCTGATGACCTAAGGCTCACTTAAGCACCAGACATGTTGATCATCGTAGAAACGACCTACAGGCTGTCTTATAGACCGTCTGACAGCTGAACGAGCCGTCGAAGCCAGAAAGCGCGAAACCATCGCAAGTTTTCGATGAGAGCGGAGTTTCAAATTGGTGAGCGCTGAAACTTTGAAATGCAAGCCGTCGAAAGCCTCGTGAAAGAGCTAGCACTGGAACTTCCTTTGAAGAATCTACATCTATCTGGGTCTCCGGATCTTGCGGTTCAGTCGTCTTTCAAATTAGGTCAGGTTGCCCAGGTATGCTGAGTCCTCAGCTGCATAATCCAGTATAAACGGGTGTTGCTTCTCTGGGCTTAAGGCTACGATTGGATTGGCTGCATTCTCTGCAGTACACCTGGATGCTCTAAGAACGGGAAGATCTCAATCTGTTTCTGTCGATGCGAGGCATGCAGTTCTTGAATTCAGTGCGTCGCTGAATGCGGCCTTCATGACCCTCCGTATCCATTCACCTTGCAGACAGTACACTCTATTACTCTCGCAACGCGAATAAGTCCCGTCCACCATCCTTGTGGGACGATCTGAGTGGGATGTATCGAACAGCGGATTCGAACTACGTTCGTATCCATACCAATTTCCCCCAGTGATCATCTCCTTTTGTCCTGTACAAGAACGCCGTAGCTCAAGAATCTTGTAGCCACAAGCAGGGCATTGTGGATCTTCTCCGCTGCCAGCCTACCAAACAGTCTATATCCTTGGCTTTAAGTTCTCAAAATTCGTTCTCCTTCGAATCAGACGCAGCTTCTGGCAAGATGTGTGCATCGGCTATGAGAACCTTTTCACAGTGGGACGCGCACCCTCATGCCAAGGCTCTCATCGGCGTTCCGCCTGTCGAAATCATCAAAGTGGGCAATGCACCAAAGAGGCCGCCCTGTCCTCATGCGAAGAGTCCGCTCGATGGCATCCGTGTTCTAGACTTAACCAGGGTCCTCGCAGGTCCAATCTGTGGGCGAAGCCTTGCAGGTGAGTAAAAACGGATGCGTAGACCTATATCTCTGATTAACACCAATGTTTTACAGCTTTCGGGGCCGACGTTCGGTGGGTCACCTCTCCGAACCTTCCCGATTTACCCGATCTCGACATCGAGACGTCACGGGGCAAACGTACCACCCAGTTAGATCTAACCCAGTCTGGCCCCTTGTCTCAACTCGAAGACCTTACGAGGCAGTCTGATGTGTTCTTGCAAGCTTATCGGCCTGGCGGTCTCTCTAGCAAAGGCTTTGGGGTTCGAGATGTCGTTGAGCTTCGCCCAGGGATTGTCTATGCCAACCTGACCGCCTATGGGTATGATGGACCTTGGAAAGATAAACGAGGGGTTTGTCATATCGTCTTCCTTGCTTTAATATCGGCAACTTACTTCAGCGACAGTTTGACTCCTTGGTACAGACCGCCACTGGATTCAATCATGCGGAGGGCCTGGCTTTCAGTGATTATCACGGGCGTGCTTTCGAGCCCCGTCCGTTTCCCATGCAAGCTATCGACCATGCCGCTGGATATCTCCTTACGTTGGGTATCATAACCGCTCTCGGGAAAACGATAACGGTTGGTCATTTGATTTCTTCAGGCACTTTCAGTGACATGTTGCGCAGGAGGGAGGTTCCTGGGAGGTTCGAGTTTCTCTCGCAGCTGTTGGACAGTGGATCCGTTCATTAGGGCGTACCGATTTGGAAACAGCTTTCGGTCAGGCCAAGGCATATCCTTCTCGTAATGATCCCGAGATCATCGCATTATCTCATGAAACTGAGAAGGACGGTGACAAAGAGACTTTGACAGTCCTGAGACATGCTTACATTCTATCTGAAACTCCTGTCCGAGAAGGTATCGCACCTCTCTCTTTGAACGCTCATGAAGCAGAATGGTTGGAGACTAACTTGTGAGAAATATGGATGAACGATTTTACTGATACGTCCCCTAATGAAACTTGCTGATGTATCTTAATTCTTCAACTATGTCAGTTGCGATACAATTACTTCTCACAAGGCTTCTTAGATGCCCTGACTGAACGGCTGGCCTTCAGGGTCCAACTGCTCAGAAGCAATTCGGCATTTGCCAGAGCCGGCATTCTTTTGACCTCTCTTGTTTCAGCCCAGTTTCGCAATCAAATCCCTTCTTAGAGATATGAGAAGCCCTGATTTCAGGGATTCGGACTATGTCCCACCACTTCCAAAAGAATATGCGGACCCCTCCAAAATAAGTGACTACCTCACCGATCTGGTCAATTACCTAGATTCGCTTCTTCCTCGCTCGCTGTTGTTTTCGCATCCGATTCAGATTGCGACAGGAGAACAAGAAATAGATCCAACGTGGCTCAAATGGTGGGACTGGGCGGCTGAGGAAGAGACCGGTGCTTGTCCTCATTGGAAAGTGCTTGCCCAAATGCTCTGTCGGGATTCATCATATCAGGATTGCCGATGCACTGAGAGTCTATCGATTTACAGCCGACGATGCTTATGATGCGAAAGCACACCATGTGCCGGCATCTATCGCTGCCTTGGTATCGGCGGTGAGGAAACTGGCGCTTCCACGGAACGTGTTTCACACCTACCCAAGATCGTCTGCAATCAGCCAATACCAAGGTGTATCCCAGAAGAAACAACATGAAATTATTCAGATGACATCTCTCATCTGCTCAATTTTGCGAGGCACAGACATTAAGCATGTCGTAGATATTGGGGCGGGACAGGTCTGGAGGTTCATTATTCGTTCAGTTTGGTACTGACTGAAGTCAGGGTTACGTTACAATGGAACTGCGGCGTTCTCGGCCAGATCTGCATATCCTGGCTTTGGATACATCCGATCAACAGACCACGGGCGCTCAGAAGCACCAAGCCCGCTTTACCTCAAAATCCCATCCACACATCTTCTCTTCGAATTCTGGAAGTTTGACTCGCCGTACAGTGTTCGTAACAGTTGAAACATTACACTCTTCCATACGCTCGTGGCTGCATGATCTCAACACCCACGACGAAAAGACGCCCGTTCTATTAATCGGGTTGCACGCATGTGGTCCCCTAACACCGACGATCATGAAAACTTTTCTAGAATGCTCGACTCCGAGCCCTTCCAGGTCTTGGTTCGCCGCCGGCCAATTAATCATTGGTTGTTGCTATAACCTTCTGCAGGAAGCAGGTAAACGAATTTCTCGCCATCTCGCCAAATTTGCTGCTTTCGCTAATAGTTTGTATACGTTCAGACTATCCCTTGTCAAATATGACCAAAAAAGCCTTTTCGGCCAATGTTTCTCGCTTTGTTATGGGACACGATCATCTCCATCTGGCAGCTCAGACGCCGATGCTATGGCTTTCGGACACAGCTGCGTCCCAAGATGCTGCGTTAGCTCTTCGAAAAGTAGCGTTTCGAGCCCTCCTTGCTAAATTGGTACACTCCGTGAAATCATCTGAAGATGCGGGCATTGGACTCGAACCGTCTTCAGGAGATTGGGTACCTCCGAGGAGCATTGGCCGGCTGCCCGACAGAGTTTACGTCGACTTTCCAACATATGTCTCCGCTGCTCTTCAAAAGCACTCCCCCGATCCCGAGATTTCTAGGATCTGGACCGAACGGGTTCTATCCAGCCGAGCCACTCCCCAAGAAGAATCAACTCTACTTCGTCGGTTAGAGATTCTGCACCTGCTCCGCTGCTTCTTGGGTCCCCTCGTCGAATCCCTTCTAGTGACAGACAGATTCGTCGCGTTACAAGAGACGTTGGAAAATATGGTAGCAGGCTGGGGAGAGAAGAGGACAAAACTCATCAATGTTTTCGATCAAGCAACGGGTAGCGCCAGGAATTTAGCCCTGTTAGTTGAACCTCTTCCCGTAGCCGCAGAAGAGAGGTAGTTTCCAAAGATTCATATCAGAATAACGCATTACTCGCTTCTACTAAGGGCCATCTGTACACGTCCTTGCCTATCCGCGCGGCAATTTCTTTCACATCAAAGGTCATGGTTGTCTGCAGTGTAGTAGCGTGATGTTCTTGAAATGTGCTGCGAAGGTCTTCTAGATACGGCGGCGGCGTGCTCGTGCATGAGTTAACTTCCTTGCTATTGGAAACATCTAGCGCAAGAGTCCAGGCGAAAGAGGCATGAAACTTAGGTTCCGTATAGAAATCCTTTTGATGAATAGCACGCAACCCCGGGCGTAGCGCAACGACTAGGTCTTGAAACTTCAAGATGAGAAGATGAGAAGTCAGATTTTGGTACCATGGTTGGAAATCGTAACGGACCTCATTATGGCCCGCGCCGACGTCCATGGCCAAGAAGTGTCTTGTCTTTTCGTCATTGGTAAGAACTGAGAAAGAAGAGAAGGAAGCTCGGAAGCTGATCGTCGTCATAAGCGTAAGTGAAAGATCAACGGCGGATCGATTAGAGAATACATACCACTGAAACGCGAGTGCTATTGCTCTCAAAGTCATTTTGAGGTCGTCCCGCTGAGAAGCGCTAAGAAGCAATAGACGCGATAGACTGACATGTAGTTGGCTACGATCCTGCGTCCGAATGTCATGGAGGCCGGGTTGTAACGCCATCGACTCGGTGACGAGGTTGTCCACAAAGCGCTTCGTAGAACCATGCAGAACTACGGGGACGAAGATATAGGCAGCAAACTGTCCGTTCACATGAGGTATCGAACGGACTCGCCCTTGATGCAGAGCAGGATCATCAATTGGTCTAGGAAGAACTAAATTCGAAGATAGCGTCGGTAATTTTCTGAGCGACAGTTGGAGGGCCTGTGAATACTCTGAGGGGATTGACATACCGCGGTGGTTTCGGAGGACTCTCGCTTTCGTCCTGGGCCGCTACAGAATCAGATTCATCGCTATCGTCGTCTGATCCTTCATATTCCACTAACGGCATCTTAGTTGTCCATCCAATGCGACGTAAGTCGACCGAGCTCAGTTAGGGAGGTGTGCAAACGGGACGTACAGCCTGAGATCTCGGATTCTGCCGTCGCAATCTTATCTGCTCCCAGAACCCTTGTCTTCTTGATCTCACTTGCTCACACAAGCTATGGCAGCAGTTGCAGAATTCACGAACCAGCTCCCCGCTGATTCTAACGGATCAGCCCATGTCCACAGTCACGCCGATGGCGGCCTCTCTCATTCGCATGATCCTGCTTTACCCCACGGCCATACCCATGAACATCTCGAGCATGCTGGTAGGACGCGCTCGTTTTTACGCTTCTGTATCTGATGATTTGCCAGGGAAATTTTCTGAGCGTGATCTCCCCGATTACTCACACCGAAACTGGAAAGAGCGCGGGTTCACTGTCGGGATAGGAGGGTGCGTAGAGGCGCGATAGCTCATAAAAACGATCCCAATTTAAGACTCAAACAGCCCCGTTGGATCCGGTAAAACAGCATTGACACTTGCTTTGTGTCAGCGCTTCCGCTCAGAATATAATATTGGTCCGTCATCACTGTGCTAGCGCCTGTTCGCTAATATTCAAGGACGCATAAGCTACTGTCACAAATGATATATTCACCCGCGAGGATCAAGAATTTCTGATCCGAAACAAGGCGCTTCCAGCCTCACGGATTTTGGCCATTGAAACTGGAGGCTGCCCTCACGCGGCAATCCGAGAAGACATCTCAGCGAATATGGGAGCTCTGGAAGTCCTGCAAGCAAAATTTGGGTGTCAGATCCTTTTTGTTGAAAGCGGAGGGGACAATCTGGCTGCAAATTACAGTCGTGAACTTGCGGATTATATTATTTATGTCATTGATGTTTCAGTAAGCTTTGACGCCTCAGGTTGGGTATAAGATATTGACCGTTGGTTAGGGAGGTGACAAAATTCCCAGGAAAGGCGGCCCAGGAATTTCTCAATCTGATCTTTTAGTGATAAACAAAGTAAACGAATCTCGTCCTGTGGTTTCTCTCTCTCTAATGAGCTACAGATTGATCTTGCGCCGTACGTTAATGCATCGCTTGAAGTGATGGACCGTGATGCAAGATTGATGCGCGGCGACGGACCCACCGTGTTCACTAGCGTTAAGCTGCAGAAAGGCTTGGATGATGTGGTTGATTTAATTTTAGCGGCGTGGAAAGCGGCAGGAAGGCCGGGGAAGCCGGGAGGAGTGTCGATGAATGAGGAATAGAATTACGGTTATTTACATTTGTGGAGATGGTGACGATCAGATCTGATCGTCACCGGTAACAAAAAGATTGAGTCACCGGCCAGTCGGCGGAGTTTCAAAAGGCTTTCTTGTACTGCTCGTTATAGAGCTCGTTCTGCATTTCTGTGCCTTCGACGTTCTTTCTCCCATCCAGCACCTCCATCGCCCTCAGTCTCGTAGAGTGTCGACGGTCTCGACACGGTGTGCGGCGGCGTTCGTTGTCTTAGAACTTTCTGTTCCCGAGGGTACCCCGCATTCGACACAGCCACCCGATCATCGTCGCCTTCTAATATCCCGCAATCCCTGAACATCGCATAGATTCCGTCCTCAACGCGTATCATACTGTACGAACTAGCGACCGGTGAGGCGTTCCTTTCATTTCCCAGTAGCGTCCATATCTAAATCATGACCTCGCAAGACCGGAGATCGCTCCCAACGTTCCATATATAACTTGCCACACAATCATCCCATCTCGTGTTCGCTTTGCCACGTCCGTTCATTCATTTCGGGCCTTTCACGCATCGGTTTAAGACGATAGTATCGTACACTCCAACTCATACAATACTTCCATGGCTCTTTTGACCCCTCCACCATCTCTCGCTCGTGCACGCCCTCAAATTCGGGTCGCACGAAAGACTCCTTCACCACCTCCACGAGTTCGTGCACTCCTTCCAAGTCCCGAACGCGATCCACGCACAGAACACGACGCTCTTTGGGCGTATGATGACGGAGATTTGATATTTCACATGTCTCCAGTACGCGACACTTTCCAAACCTCTTTCGAGGTTGAGAACACTCCAAATCCATTGCTTAAATATTCCGACAATCTCATGTCTAGGAAAGTTGTCTCTCCGACTGCTAAATCCAAAAAGGGCAAGCCTCCGCAATTTGCGCTGCGCAGACGCCTCCTTCCTCTCGATGCCTCTCCCCTTATCGAGGCTACTCCAACGGACATCCCGATTCGCCGCAACCCTACCGCAGGAAAACCAGCTTCTTTCAATCCAGAAGAAAACATCCATGCTTCAGACGTCGTCATAATGGGGTCTTCTCCATCGGTTTCAGACCGTCAAGGGCACTCAATTCTTCCTCTGCATCTTCAGACCGATTTTGAACAAGCCTTTCCTCCCGCGAACAAGGCACGTTCAGATCCCTTGGCGACGCATGCTGCAGGGGATGAATGGGAGAAAGTTGTCGGTTGGGATGGTCCTGACACTCTGCCATTGGAAGCGCCGATTGGTTTGTTCTTCGCCTTTCTGAAAGTGCAACTCCACTAATAATACTTGTCTATATAGAATCCAAGCTGATGGGGCGGTGAAAACGCATCTCCAAACGCTCCCGTCTTAATTCACTGTCGTTTAAGCATAGGTGGAAAATAGCGTGCATCACTTCAAAAATGACACTGCCAAAATAGTCGCTCAGACTAATCAGTCGTCCGCAACTGTATCTTCAACTCCTCCTACTGTAGCTCGTGTTTAATCTGGACTCATCATTGATTGTAATTCATCTCCAAATGCAAATAATTAGGCTCTTGTACTAGAACACTGAAGCATTTTCGCGTTGTGGTGTTGCCGATGGTGTATTAATTGGAAGCCATGGATTCCACCGGATTTGCGTTACCTATAAGCGTGGACGAGCCGCAATCCACGTGGAGGTCGACTGCCACACAACCGAACTGGTGCATGAATACCATATAGCACGTGTATAGAATTAACAAAACTTTCGGAGGAAAATTCAGTGGGAAACTTCGCCATGGGGAAATATATATCTATCCTGTCAGTACGATCTCCCAATTATGGCGAAAGAAAGAGGCACAGTACTGGTGTCAGTTGTTCGTGAGACCGACCACTTCGGCCCGAGACGGATGTATTCTTGGGCGCCTACGAAGCTCAACCGAGTTTCTCTGGAGTCTGCTTGGGGTTTCTGGTCTGTGACTTCTCTTACTGCATTTTAAGCCACAAGTCAAGATATTCGGTGATAATTATGCAATGTGAGGAATTCTCTCGCTTGTGCTTTTTCATGACCGATGTGCTTTCAAGTTTGTCTGGCAGTGCTTAGGCCCCAGGGTGCAAGGGGAACCATTGTCTGAATCAACAAAGCCCTAGCAAGACACGGATGACCTATGAACTTATCCCCTGACACTGATTGACTACGAATTTGGAAACGTCAAGAAGTTTATAGTCGGAAGACGCTCCTCCGTGTTTAGGCGCTTCGAAACTGCTGCGTCTCACAAGATACTTTGCGCTTCGACTATTTTCAGCGAATCTCAGAGCATCAACACATTGAACCGTGCAAATGGTTGAATTTCTGAAGGTTAATATACATCTGTGGCGCTATTTGTTCTAATCTATATGATTGTGCTAGTTCTGTCATTGACTACATGAAGGACCATGGCATATGCATACCCACAGATCTCGCACCGTGTTCTTATCACCGGCTCTGAATCCCGCCATGGTCCGAATTTTTAGATGAATGAACACGTTCCTTTGGTCCGCGTCTTCGTGGAACTGCGTAGGCGGCATGGGTTCCGACCTACCTAATCCTTTTGTCTCAAAGATAATCGATCATTCTGAACCATTCGGGATCCTGGACAACCGTGAGCAATCTCGATCCTAGCCGCCTATGGCCGGACCCTTCGTGGCGTCGAATTTGAGGGTAGATTAGTTTTTCTTTGTCAGTCTTTCAGGCCCCAGGTGAGATGTCCGTCACATACAGTCCGCCTTTGAATCGTATATATTGAGGTATACAGCGTCTGGCTTCATATAGAGAGCTCCGCTCGACCTGTGCAAAGTAATGGATCGATCGGTCCCTGGAAATCACTTCAATGTTCACTGATGACACGACTGCGCCGCCATTCCGCCATTCCAACGTGTTGAAGCTTGTATGTAGATTCGTGGCGCCGTAGGATCTAGGCGAGAGTCTCATGCTTGACCTGGAGAAGGCTGCGCTTCAGCTTCACGGATGCTTTCCTGATGGCTTTCTTCCTCAAACTTTTATTTCTTCACCAGGCCACGAGAAAAAATATTAGAGGTTTATATTGGCGGCGCGACGACACACCGGTTGGGCCTGTGGTCGGGGAATTGGACTTTCTGGGAGTGATTGAGCGGCTAGCAGGCGGATGCGCGGCGCAAGCATGCACATTTTGTCACAGGAGAAGTATTCGCATCGCTGACCCAAGCTTCTGAGAAGCCAAGTTTGTGATTCAATGGAACATGAGGTGCGAGGCCCCCTTGATCGTGATAATGACGGCAGTTGCATAACTCTTGCTGAGATCGGACTCTGTCATCCATATCAGTTTTTGTTGCGCACCGGATCAGTGGAAGGTTGCGAGCGACAACGGGCATGCAGATGGTCGGGATCAGGCGTGGCTATTGAGACACTAGTACGGTGCTGGCTCCCAGCAGGATCGGCGGCGACAACGAGATCATAGCGTATAATCTGAGGTTGACCTGGATAAATGCGGAATCTATCTCGCCTGATCGGTGAGGCCGACCAGTCGGTCTCCATCGAGTCTGGGATCTCAGGTTCTCGATCACAGGTCTTGAATATTAGTATCTGCGAATTACAGCTGAGCATGTCATCCAATAATCCCGATCTACACGGTACGAGAAATTCGGGAGCCTCGCTTTGGTATTTCCCATGATTTTCATGTGTAGGATCGTACTCAAGCGGGTTCCCGGCATGAACACTGTGTTCTTCGTTATCAGATCAGACGTCACGTAGAGTTCCAGGACACCAATGCAGATACGCTATATATTCGTCGGCGGCGGGCTGACCCATGCGGTTTGGAGGATATCCATGCTCAGGCGGGTTCGGCTCCGTTGTCGGTTCAGCAAGGTAGCCAGATCCTACAGGCATTTTTTACCTCCGGTCTTGTCCCGCATTCGTTCCCAGAGGCACTCGAGAGCCCCGGTTGCGCTGAAAAAACGTCCTTGTTCGCCCGGACGACGTCCATGCCGGTTTGGAGTACAAGGCAGAAACAAGGGATCAGGGGCGGATTTCCATTATCCGCGGTTCCATTAACGCGTCTTTTTGCATACAAGATCGTTTCGTCATACGAGCATCGAGAGAGAGGCACCAGACCTGCAGGGATGCAGACTCACTCAAGTGCAATCTCACCTTATTCGGATAACTTCGCGTCCCTAGATCAATTTATTACTTATTTGTTCCAGTTTGTTCGCTTCCGGCACGGCCGTGGCCGCGGCTCCCGCCCGTTTGGAGTTTGAGCAATCTTTTGCCAGCAAAGATTTGGGGGAGCGTTGGTACCTCGTTTGCACCTGAAATGATCCTCTTGGTACTCCAAAACGTCGTGATAACATGTTGGTATTCAGTTCGTAGATTTTATCGTCCTTTTTGCAAGTCAAGCTTCCCATCGGCGATGCATGGCTTAGATGGCTACCACGAGCGATCAATACACCCTCTGTGCTTATTCAAGTTTCCAGTCTCCTACGCAAAGCACTACGCTAGCGATGACGTTTGGGGTAACACGTTTTTGTACGTCCGGCGCGTCAGATCGTCCAAGACACCTACAGTGGCAATAGCCGGATAAAGCAAGGGCGAAAGTTACAAATGAAGTGTATTGGTGAGGTATGGACAGTGATGCAAAAATTTAATCAACTGGGGAGGGGAAAAGAGTAAAAACAAGAGTCGATGAAGACAATGCAAGGAATACAGTTGGGGAATGAGAATGCAATGACAAGCGTTCAAGCGTTCGGAGTTGGAGGTATTAATACCGATATATATGTAAGATAATATCATGGACCGTAATAAAGATACCCAATCAGGATGCGTAGGGAGCGGACTCCCCGTATTCGCTATCAGGGATGTGAGGGCTGACTGTCTCGCTTGCAGTCCTACGAGTCTCTGAGTTTTCTCCCGTCTCATCCGTCGAAGGAATGCGCTGCGAATGCTCGCGCACCGGCTGCGATCGCGGTGTGACGTATGTCGAGCTCTGAGTGCCAAGACTCGGAGAGGGATAGGGTAGGGGTGAGTGAGTGCGGGGCGTTGCAGGGCTATGAGGCGATTGAGGAGACGGGTAAACGATGCGGGTTTGTACTGTATTGGTGGGAGTTGAAGGGATAGGAGCTGTGGGTGGTATATATGATATACTCGAGGGGAGGCTGTAGGTCGACCTCGGCAGTTCGGAAGATGGTTCCTCATCTTGCGCAGGAGACGAAGTGAGTGGCTGAGAACTGGGATTCCCGGACTGCGGTAAATCGTGAATAATAGGTGCTCGTGTTGGATAATCCCAACTGGCACTACGAACATGGGAATGGGAAGTGGGATAATAATGCGAAGGCGAGGAAGGTCCTGCAGGCGAGAAGTTCGCTCTACTAAGGCTCAGACTTCGGCTTAATAAATCGCTACCGGTGGCGCCATGATAGCTAACAGGACTCCCTGTGAATAGATGGTGTCTCGTAGGCTCGTTCAGCCCGACGGTGAGATGAATGCCTAAACCTAGGCCGTGAGGAAGGTTGACGGGTGCTGGAAGTGGATTAGTGCTCGGAGTGTTTAGTGGGGGAGGGTTTGGTCGTGCTGTTGTAGCAGCCTGGCGCTCATGAGCCCGTTTCGCGGGAGCAAGAATTCGTCTGCGGGCCTATGGAGAATAAAAGAAAGAAAATTTGCTAAATACGTAGGGCTGAATGGTGGATCGGAATAGACAACTGACATTGATCATCCAGTTCGAGACTTGGCTCATGCTTAACTGAGTATCCTCGCAAAGTTGCTTCTTTTCTTCTTCGGACGGATATGGATGATCGCTGTGTTGATGCAGCCATTCCTTGAGATGATCGGTGGTCTCCTTGGGCAATTTTCCACGTCGTCGCGTGGGGGGTGCTGGACGGACAGCGGGTGGATTCGCGGGGGGAATGCGATTGGAGGGGCTCGGTGTAGGGTGATGTAAGGGTGCGGGAGGTGAGGAGGTTGTGTAGGCAGCTGGGGGTGGGGGAATGGTCGGAAGGGGAGGCCAGTGGCCTGCAGACGCGGACTCGACCACGGGTCTCTGTCTGTCATGCCATGTGTAATTTTGGGAATTGCCCAAACTCCTGGAAACATGAGGCTGATTATGAGACCAGTCCGGCGGGTAGACAACACTAGAACTGCTGGCTTGGAAACCCATGCCATGCGCTGCGCTATATGAGGCGGGCACATCGGCCGATCGGGGCGCAGAGTTGAGCGGTGGATATTGATAGGTGGGAGGTGGAAGCCAAGGCGCAGATGCGTGCGGGTAGCGTGAATGCGATGGGTCTGGCAGGAGAGCATGGGAAGTAGCAGTTGGGGAATAATTTTGCGAGGCAACGAGGTCGTCAGAAGAGGGCGTCGGGGACTGGGACGGGAGGTGGGAGCGCGACATGGCCCTCGGGAAGGGCAGGCTGAGGTCTGGCAGCGAGCCAGTGGACGATGACGTCGGGCAGACGTTCTGGAGATAGAGGCCAAAAGCGGGAGTTGGCAGCGGCGGTGGCGGGAGACAGGACATGAGGACGAGCGACTTGTAAAAGAGATCGACGCCGTCAGAAAAGAGTAGCAGGTCAGACTCTGCTCTTGAGGATTTTGAGCATCCGAAGTCCCGACAACTCGGCTCCCACCCGCCAGATCTCCGATCGAGTCCGATAAACTGCCTTCCCTGAAAATAATAAAAAATACATCCATTCGTCTCCGCTTCCGTTGTGGCGGTAGCGCGTTCCCTATCGGCTTCCGCGTGCTCGGTTCCGAAGACATTCCCTGTTTTGGTATCATTGCATTGCCTTCTTCGCTCATCCAGCTCACCTTCCCCGACCACATCGGGTTCGATCCTTGTCTGCTTTCGCCATCTTCTCGATCCGCCGCCACAAAGCCTTTCCATGATCCCACACATGATCCAGATCATCCGCCCCATCGGATTCATCTCCCTCCCGCCTCCGCATCGGATTCTCGGCTCCGCGCGCTTCCCAATCTTCTCTTAATCCCGCCACCTCCCCTGATTTCCTCTCCGGTCCGGCGTCTTCTAAGTTTGCCGACGTGCCACTATGACTCATTTCGCACTCTTGCCCCTTCCATATCTCTGCATTCCAGAAATCAGAGCGAAACGCGAATGCACACAGACTCAACTAAAACTCAACCTCGATTCAACCAGTACATGACCAGGCTCATCGTCGTGTGGCGGATGTCTTAGCTGCAAGAACAAGACGCTCGAGGGTCCGAGGAGTCCGAGCCAAAACAAGTTCGGAACAGCCGTCGGGTGAAAATAGCGTCAACCACGCGGTCGAGGACGGTATCAATGCAATTCGCCGTGGGAAAGTAAACTACCCTGGTACCTGGATTGGACCCTGAGTGACTCAAAACGGAAGCACAACAGGCATTTTCGTCATTGGTTGCTATCGACCGGCAGTGGCGCTGGCGCTAGCTTCTGGCAAATCTAAAGTCTGTTCGAACTAGCAGTAGGGTGGTCATTGTAAGGGAGCTGCGCTCTTTCTTAGATTCCTAGTAACTCACTTGTCGTCACTTCTAATTACATGATCCACATCTCTTTAGGTTCTGAACAGCGGGCAATATCTTCCAGCCGATACCTCCCCACTTGTCCCACGTCCTTTGTACTTACTTGCGGGCCGTCTGTCATTGAACATCGATGCTAACCAGTGTTCGTCCTCACCTCGATTTCTACCAGTCTCGCTTCGCGAGATGCAAGGAATAGCTCAACAATTCCCGCTATAAAAATGTAGAGTGTATGGAGGATAATTGGGCGAATTGCAAGTGTTATCGCAGAGCACTTTGATCACCCGAGATGAAATACCGATGGTTTCGTCCGGAACTATATCGGGTGCACAGAAAGTTAGACTCAGACTTGTGAACTCACGGGACGGAAAACGCACTGACCATAACAAAACTGGCCCATTGATTTCCCGATATCAATATCTCTAGGATATGAGGCTGTAAATGCAAGGTCCAAGTGATACGTCGTGTAGTCGGTCAAGGTTGTGTAATATCGCGACTATTCCTAAGCCTCGGGTTTAGATGTGCACTGCTTTACCATTTCATCAGTGGAAACAGATGAAAGCCTTTCACATTTATCGCAATTGCTCCTGTGACGCAGAGATCCTCGGTTGAGATCTGAATCTTGTCGTCCGCTTATAGCAGGCTTTGCTATCGTTCCGGGCGACTGAGATTCCTGATCTCTGTCGTGGGAGTGTAGCGCGTGAAGATTTTGGATGTACCACAGGCCGCGTTTTCAGATACCGCATCGTAGAGGTATGATCCCAAGAGATGACAAGCAAAGAGAATTTTAGGGAACTCGGGATTATTCGTCCACCAGTGGACAGATTTCACAACAAACGGCGAAAAACAAACGCCATCCCTGGCAATAGTTGACACGTCGCGAGAACCCGAACGTCTGGAGATGTAGCCCAGGTGGTAGTTGCAGTCTGGCTAAGAGAAGAAAATGAAACCTGAATTCCGGCACTGGATGAGTGAGATTCTCGAAGAGTAAAATCGGGTTGATCGTTAAGTGAGAGGCCGTCAGAAACAAAGATCCTGTACAATAACTGAGAGTTGAGAACCTCTGAATGGTTCAGACAGTATTTACTATCTGGGAACAAGTGCATCTCGGACGCCACAACAGTACGTTCTTCTTCCACTCTTGAGTGTTTCAATCTCCCCAAGCCCCCGAAGTAGACGCTGGTTTGATCGACGCCGATTTTTTTTCGGGTAAGCCACTAGTCCATGGCATATCTATCAACATTTCAGTATCGCAGTGGCCTCAAGAATCACCAATCCGTCCTCGGTCGTTGGCTCGGGCCGAAACGGAGTGTGATCCAAGAAGTCACTTCTCTGTTGCATTTCAAGAGTGTATAAGTACAAAACAGAAACCTATATAAAATCATACCCATCAAGACCAGTTACAGAGTAGCAGCTTCCGATGCTTTCATTGACATGCGTATCGATCATAATCTCTGCATATCTGATTCATGTGGGCGTGCAAAAATGTGCCTCCCGAAAGTCCAGAAATGCCCCTCTTATTCGAATTTTCGGCTGCACAAGCATCAGTATTTCACGCTATCTTTTAAAGCGAGCATAGAATAGGAATTGTGGGCCGTGGTGCATGATGACTCTGACTTCGGCTGTAGTTGCATAAAGGAGAGGTTGCGGACGCTGACGTAATGGCAACACTGCCCTACTCAACGTTGAGGGCGACCGCGACGACTGTTTCTGCAGAAGCACTCAAGCAAAACATAGTCCTTGATATCCATTACAGTTTCTTTCCTTTCATTTGCATCCTCTGTCTTAATTTATACTGGTACTCCTTTCCTTGATACGCATCTCTTTCTCAATGGGCCAGTCACCATCTCATTCTTCAGCGACCCACTCTCGTCTCTCTTCTGATCATGCAACTCTTGACGCGTCATCTCCATTGATAGAGGGAGCTGGGAACAGCTCCTTTGCATCCAGCTCCTTTTCGCGATTTCCTCGATTTCCACGTAGAACAGGTCGCCTCCTTAACGAGACACGCGAGCGAACGCCTCAGCCACTTGCAGCTGGTTTGTGATGATAATTACCATTGGCAAGCCTCCTTTATGACCATCTTATCTCTTCTTCTCTTAGGTTATGCAACTAGGCGTCGCCAATCGATGTCCCATCTTCGAACGTTTCGAAGATGGCGGCCGTTCTCGACATTGCGAGGCCCTAACCCACAGCCCGATGTCACTGATCTCCCACCGGATGCGACTCACGAACACATACATACGGACGAACCGCCTCATCATTTGTCTCCCAGTGTTCTACAACAACCTCTGTTGGCTTCACCAAATGTCCCAATCAATATCCCATCCGCCCTTTCCGAACCCGCCATAGCTGGCCCCGAAATTCCAACACATTGTGATCGACAAGAGCCTGTGTTACTCCCGACAACTTCCCCTTCGCTTTCTGTGGCAGACGGGCCTCTTGCTTCGAGCTCTTCCACTTCTCACGGGAACAGCAATGCAATTGCCGCAACAAACACTAGCTCGGCAAACGAAGCAGCCCATACCATGTCGTCACAGTCAGGTACAAGCGGCAGTCCGAGCAGAGTCGCCCCTCCGCGAGGAGGTGCGGTCAGTGCGCCATTAGGGACACTGGTGGTAGTGCAAGGAGTGGTACATACCGCAGATGTCTCGCCGCTCAGTGGTACGACCGAAGAAGAAAGTGCGGTTTCCAGTGTTGAGGCCTCCCCCCTTCCATTCAGAGTGCCCCGTACCCCAAGACTTCCGTCTTTGTTCAGAAGTCGACGACCTATATCATCCCCTCCTTCGGCCATTACTCCTGGTTTCACTCTGACAGATAACATCCTTCCAAATGCTCAATTATACTCATCTTCGTCGGAATCTCGCACAAATCGAGCTCGTGATGGGACATCTGCGACCACTGAACCTGCTGATGGGACTCTGGTTGGTGCTCCGATCGAATTGGGTGAAGAAGGACCCAGTGATGCTCCCCCGACTGTGCCATTAATGTCGTCGTCGAGCGCCCCTGGAAATGGTGAAAATTCTCGCGAGCGCGAGACATCATTGGCTATGTCCTCCATTGAAGTTTTAGGCACTCTCTTGAGGTGAGCGTTGAAAATAGCTCTCTTAATCTCGACGATTTTCATAATGTTCACAGCGTTGCGACTGCCGCGACTGCCGCCTCACTTGTTACCGGTAGTACTGATGGGATTTTCTCGGACCAGAGGACTGCAGATCCCATTCATGGTTCCTCGACAGATCGCAATGCCACTGCACGAGCTGATGCAGGATCGCCTGGTCAGCTCAACCGTCCGTCGCGATTTCGAGGGTGGGATGGCGTTCGTGATCGCATCAGTAGAGTAAGGACTAGCGACGGTATTGGAAGTCACGCTGGCATATCATTGGCTCTGCCGATTGCTACCCCTGTGTCTTCAAATTCCTCTCCTCCAACTGATGCCAGAGATACTATGGTTCGGGAAATGCAGCGAGCGTTCAGTGCCGGCCTTGGTATTGGCATGCCTACACCCTCTTCCGACTCTGCTCTTCGCCAGATACCTGTTCAGACTCGTGAGTATCTCTTGTCTTGTCTTCAACCTACCGTCATCTCTAATCTTGCGAACAGGCACGGGAGCTGAAGAACCTTCTGGCCAGTCATTCCAACACTTTTTACTCGATCTTCAAACCGATCTTCGTGCCGCATTAATACAAAGCTATTCACCAGACACTGCCCCGCCGGTACCCAGTCCACCACGCAACTCATCTGTGCTTTATCCTGCTACTGACGATGCGACGGTTTCGATGGATGAATCTACGAGCCCATCTCGATCGTCGGGAGCAGAGCTAAGAACTGATGGTGATATTGTCCGTCCGCGTGTATCTGGGTATGGTGCACGAGGGCTCAATAATGTTCAAGGCAATGGCAACGGTCAAATTCATGAGGGAGGGATTAATTGGTGGAGACTCTTCCGGTAAGTTTCCGTTTCTTGAGTTGTCGACTTTTGTTTTGCTTTTATTCTTGACTAACGTGCCACTAGTTTTCCCGTCATGGATATTCGACAGGCTCCGCTACGCAACCGACGAACGGCAGCAGAGTCCCAGGAATCCTCAAGTGTTCCTTCGCTTGCCACCACTGATAGCAATTCAAATCTGCCAAGCAGCTCCGTTACCCAGCAAGACGATGTCCCACGCCCGGATGATGTTGTACCTGTGATAATTGTTGGGCTGCAATCCTTGGAGTCTGGTAAGTTATATATCGTACTCTCAAACACCAGTGATAAATCATAGTTCTACAACCAGAGAGTGATACCGCTCAGACAGGGCAGAGAACAAACCCAGAAATCGGTGTTGAAAGTACTCAAGCCAATCAAAGGCGTGAGGTCCCCAGAGAAGCTCCACAATCTGGCATCCATGTGGGTGGCCGAACCTATCTGATATTTGTTATTGGCGGTAAGTTGTTTCGTTTCCGTCAGTTGTCCCTGTCTTGAAGTCGAGAGATAGGTTATTATCCCCCTGGTCATTCTATTGTTACAGGGGATGCTGATATGGATTCCTTCGAGGCCTTACTGTGAGTCTTTTGAGCCAAATTGTGACAAATCTGAATATGGTCCAGAGATTTAGCAGATATTCTTGGGCAGGCGAAGTCCACTGTTGCAACTAAAGATGAGATTGCACATGCTGGTTTAGAAGTGCTGAAGCCTGCATCACTTGCAAGATATCTACAAGAAGGGAAAGTTGCTTCCAATACTGTTGAGCGAGTGAGCATTCCTTCACATCTGGAAGTTTTCCTGGATATTTACTATGTCCAGTGTTTAATATGTTTGGACAACTATGAGCAAGACGAAGATTTGCGTTTACTGCAATGTCGTCATGCATTTCACAAGGCCTGTGTTGATCGGTACATATCTAGATTGTGTGAAGCATTCAGCTCTGATGTTTGGCAAATAGATGGTTGGAATGTGGGCGAAATAATTGTCCAGCCTGCCGGTCGCCTGGTGTCAAGTCAGCAAGCTCGGCCTGATGATGATGGGATATCAAACAAGCCAAGTGTCTCAATGTGTCTTGCATTTAATAGATGTGAACACAATAATATCCTGTTGATTATATCCTGTTAACAGTAGTCATATGTATGATCGAGCACATCAGAAAAAATCTTAAGGTTGTACCATTTCTGCAAGATATGCCAAACCTCAGGCTGAAAGCCTCAAATGCTGACAAACAAGTCAATGATTCCAATTCTGCTTCAGTGCAGCAGCTTTAGGGTTGTAGCAATACAATATAGTATATTGCAATTATATTGGGATTTGTATCATATTGTATCACAATACAGTATACTTTCCTCAGGAACACAGATATTGCAAAAATATCAATATATATCATGATATATATTAAGGGTCCTATTTTGGCAATTTTTGGGCCAGATTTGACTACTTTTGGAGTCAAATATCCAGTGTATGGCCCAGTATACCCTCTATCCCCTCGTATTGGCTCTATTTCAGTGTATTCCACCCTCCTGAGACTGTGTCTGGGTCCCTGGATCAATATATTGTCAATATATTGGTGATATACCTGTAGCTTGACAGCAGTATATTGGTCAAATATTGGTCAAATATGAGATATTTGCCTATATCTGACCAATACATCATTAAGGCTTCCAACGAGTATCGTCAATTTAAGGGTACCCGCAGGTATACCTGCGCAGGTACCTGCCAAAATTAGCGTGCGTGGGTATGAGTTTGGCCCTTGACCATTTTGGCAGGTACCTGCCTCCAACAAAGTGTTCTAATTTCACCATTTAACCACAAAACAAGACAGTTTTGGCAGGTATACCTGCATGGGTACCTGTACTTGGCAAGTACGGGTATGGGATTTTGGCCCAAAAAAACAGGCAGGTACCCGCACGCAGGTACCTGAGTACCACAGGTACATACTCGTTGGAGGCCTTATACATCATGCACAGGGATCACAGGGTGTATAATGACTTCATACACATAGAATTGACAGAATAAAGCTCCTTACATGGCAAAAATAGGATATATATTGATTTTAAGGGAATATATTGGTATATTGTATCATGATATCAAGATACAAGATCAGTATAAATGAAAAGTGGGCAAATTATTGTATTATACTCAAATATTCCTTGCATCAGGAAAAATAAGGAGTCCTTTTTCAACTTTAGAGGACTTAAAAGTACTCCAAAGGACTCCAAAGTTGAAAAGGGACTCCTTATTCTTCCTGATGGCCACTCCTCCCTACCTGTTTCCAAAGCCATCATCCTTTTGTTTAGGTTTTCAACAACAACCTCAAAGTATGAAAACCAAGTCTGAAGAACTTGAAGCTGTGCAGCAAGTTGACCATAGGATACTTGCGCAGTGTTGTCACTGTTGTGTTGCATCCTCTGCAGAAGCTGTTCTACTGAGCTAAGAGTTTGTCCCATGTGTCAGAGCACCTGGTGAGCAGGATTTTCTTCAGGAGCTCTAGTATTGGAGATTGGGGCAAAACTGCTAGGAGGCAGCACTGCATTGATATCCTGCATGTCACTTTGCATCCTGTCACTTAGAACTGACAAAGAGTTGCTGACAGCATTAGTATGCTGAGCAGTATCAGCATACCTCCTCAGGTGGTTGTCAGTGTGCCCTTGGACATACAACTCATATCCAGAGGCTTCCACTTCAGATGCCCCAAATCCAACAGGCCCAAACCTGGTGCCATTGGTGTAAGCTAGTGCAGGGAGCTCTGCCTCCCCACAATATTCCTCAGTAGGGACAGGGACTGTGACTTGCTTCAGAGGGACTGATCCAGATGCAGCACATTTCTGGAAGAGATAGGGTGGCTGGGCACTATGCTCAGACATAGGATAATCATAGTGTGGCCTGTCCATAAGAGTCAGCCAGGAAATAGTGTCAGAATACTGTCTGCGCATCCCAATATACCTGACATGGTCAGTGTTATGCTTGGTATTATTTCCCTATTTTTCCTTCTTTTGTTTGAGGCCGTGGAGCCTTGTTTCTGCTCTCCCTATGCTTGGAGTCCTG
>KV419463.1:0-17618 GCA_001630475.1 Sistotremastrum niveocremeum HHB9708
ACGGTGTTCGGGGTCTAGATGTTGGGCTGATAGAGTTCGAACTCCGCGGGTCGAATGGTCTAGGTTTCCGAACATGTACCATAATCGTAACCATATGGTCGTACCAGCCTCAATTATGTCCCCAAGGATCATCGAGTTGTCTGTCTGCCGCTCGAGTGCGATCACTTTCGCTAGTACACTCGCGACGTAGTAGGTTCCGTCCTGAGCTCTCGTAATACCATTGGCAGCGGGGAGATTGGGAGCAACGATGCGACATCCTTCATCGACATGACAATATCCTACAGAGGTTTGCTTAAAACCCAAAGGAATCTGCAATTGTCTTTTCTGTAAGACAATAATACAAGATGATCAGTTAGCCGAAATGTCGAGGAAAACGCCCATAACATACCCAGCCTCGTTTCGCATAGTTATCATTCGTGAAATAGAACGCCTTGCCGTCGGGATCTCCGGCGACATCATTCGGCGTATGCAGGTGCTCGCTCTCGACCGTCTTCACCCACTCAAGAACCGAACTGCCTACTCCTCCCTTAAATATCTCCACAACAGAATCAGCGCCCACTTCCAAAGGATCTTTCCCATCTTTCGGAACACGATGATTGACCACATAGAACCATAGCTCTGCGGGAGACTTCGACGAAGGGACCGCATCCATGCCATGAACGCTGAGGCGTGGATCCGTCATGCCTTTAATCTTCAGATGTGTGATCTTATTGCTTGATGGATCATAGGTCGCGATGTAATCTTTGTCTGGCAAGACCGCTGATGCATTAAGATGATCGAGTGCAGGTGTCCAGGCGAGTCGATTCTCGATGGATGAGCAGGCGAGATAGAGGATGCCCGATGGCTGATGCAGCAGAAGCTCTTTCACGCTCATTCAGTTCACATTTCAGGAGAGATGTATTGAACATACTTTCGCATGCCTCGAGGCCTTTAACCTGCCTGCAGTTCTCAGTCCCAATGTTGGTGATTTGACGCCATAGGCCTGCTTTCTCGAGAGTAGACTTCAGTGACAGTTGATAGTAAGCGCCTCCAATTGCTACCAGGACCGCTGTAAAGATACCAAAGCAGCGTAGGGCCATGGTCGTCTCAGGGAGGTAGTGAGCGCGAGCCAGGTACGGCTCCTGCTAGCCTCATGACGCACTAGGACAATATAGGACGGTGAGACAATTGAGGCACTGGTGTATCAACAACTCTGGTACATGTAACATTTCATTTCGGGAGCCTGGAAGCGAAATGAACTGTAACACAAAAAAGGATATATAAGCCTACGAAGAACTATCGGTAATCACAACAAAAGAGTAAAGAAAAAAGGTGGTTCATATTTCGCTAAAAAATTCCACAAAAAGACAATCAGATATCCAGCCCAACGAGAACGTATCCAGGATCAACCTCAAAAGGAGGCTTAGTCACCGGCGTCCCTCCAACATACATCAATGCATGAACAAGTCCACCGAAGTTGGGAGAAGACTTGTCCAATGCGATCACAAGAGCTTCGCACGCAAGATGCTCATCTGCGAGATCGAGCATGGCGACAATACTCTCGCGAAGCGCCACGTTCTCAGCACCTTTGCTATTCACATATAGGGTTCTCGGAAGGTTAAGGTTATTTAGACCTTTCTCCTTCGGGAGATCGAGCACGAATCCTTCGAACCTGGCGCCGACTTCGGAGATGACAACTCCTTTCGCAAAGACCGAGGCACGGAATCCAGCTTTGGGAAAGAGCTGACTAAAGAATTCCGGAGCGTCGGGAGTGATGTCAACGTCGGCAAGACTGGAAAGGCTGGAAGAAATCGAAGAAGATTCCGAGTCCACGTCTGGCGTTAAAGGCGGGGTATTCACAGGCATCCGAGCGTTGCGAGCATTGATTTGTGCTCGTGGGATAGATAGAGGTGCTGTAGCGTTGAAGCGTGGAGGTTGGGCATGAAGCTTAGTGTTTGCTTGGGAGGCGGAATTGAAAGGAAATGAAGACGCCGGACTGCCTGTCACACAGCCCGACGACCCTCCGTCAGGAGGGCATTTCTGCCTAGGGGCGTCAAAACCGCCACTGGATGAAAAATTTCATGTCAACGACGAAGCACTTCCGAGAATATAAGTGCGCGACATACCCCTGCGCCCCCACTGAAGGTAGTGGAGTAAAAGTACTTATCGTCTGAGCCGGAGCCCTGGACTTGGCATACAGCGAGAACGCTCTTGTCGGTGAAGCAAGCCCCATCTCCAACGGTTTGACTGCCGTTGCTGTTGTCGATGAAAACGCCCTTGTCAGCACGAACGTGTCTTGGTGATGTGAATATTCGTCAGAACTTACGTGGGGCATGGACTAGAATTGGGTTTGATAAAATTCGATATAGTTGATAACGACATGGGTGACAGCCAACTTGAAGACGGTTTGGAGAGAGCTATAAGGTGGTTGTGGGTGGGCAAGATGGTGGTGAGAGGCAAGGAGCGCTGGCGATAAGTGGAGCGAAACACGTTTGATGACAAAGCATTCTGGTCGCCGACAGAATCAGTGCCCACGCACGTCGGCGAACACGCTCAACGTTGTCAAAAATCACAAAAATATACTATACGGCCCAATACGAGCATGCTGCTGTGCCACCCAAAAATGCTCCAAAGAATCCGCTGAACCCTACTTGTACCACCTTACAGGGGTAACCATTGAGGGTCCGACAGGCTCCGCGGCAACTTCCGAAACTTTACAGGCTCAAGTCGGTACTCCCTCCCCCCATCCTCAAGACTCCTCAACAACAACGTGAGTATCGTCCTATTGATGTTGTCCATTGCGTCCAGAATGGTTCAAAGCTACGCTCCTCGAAATATCGGGTCGAGAATGTCATTCCAAAGTGATGGATGCATATTGGACGCTTTGGATGTAGCAGCCTAATCTGGTCGAGATACTGATTACTTTCTGTTTTCACTAGATGGCTGACGCAGCTCCCCGTGGACGTGGTGGATTTGGTCGTGGACGAGGCGATAGAGGTCGTGGCCGTCGTGGACCTCGTCGTGGAGGACGCAAGGACGAAGAGAAAGAATGGTGCGTTTGCAGTCGATATTGAGGCTCTCAGTCGTTCAATAAACTTACTCAGGCAACCCGTCACCAAACTCGGCCGCCTCGTCAAGGACGGAAAAATCAAATCAATGGAGGAAATCTACCTCTTCTCTCTCCCCGTCAAGGAGTACCAAATCGTCGACTTCTTCCTCCCCAAGCTCAAAGATGAAGTCATGAAAATCATGCCCGTCCAGAAGCAGACCCGTGCTGGTCAGCGTACCCGTTTCAAGGCTTTCGTCGCCATCGGTGATCAGGAGGGTCACGTCGGTCTCGGCGTGAAGTGCGCTAAGGAAGTCGCCACTGCCATCCGTGGTGCCATCATCCTCGCTAAGCTCAGCGTTATTCCCGTCCGAAGAGGGTACTGGGGTGCTGCTCTTGGTGAGCCCCACACTGTGCCTGCGAAGGTCAGCGGAAAGGTCGGATCCGTCATGTGTCGTTTGATCCCTGCACCGAGAGGAACTGGTATCGTCGCTGCCCCTGCCAGCAAACGGCTGTTGCAGCTCGCTGGTGTTGAGGATTGCTATACCCAGGCAAAGGGAAGCACTGCTACCATGGGTAACTTCTTGAAGGCTACGTTCGCAGCCGTGCGTTTCACTTTCGTGCCTGTTCGAGTCTCTACTTATCATCTTGTTTCATTTAGATCACCAAAACTTATGCTTTCCTCACTCCCGATCTCTGGAGAGAGATCCCTGTGTCGAAAGCACCCTTCGACGAGCACAGCGCTCACTTACAGCTCGCTGGCAAGAAGCAGGCTTACTAAGCGTCTATATTCTCTTTTATCTGCTTTGTACGGTTTCCATGAGAAATCTATGAATCCTTGTCATGCATTCTGCTGCAATTTTTTTTTTCGCCGAGTGTCCTCGCAGGCTGTTTATTCCAATGCCAGCCCAAACATAAGCCTTACTTGCTTGCCCTGCCACCCCCTAAGCTCGATCTCATCAACTTTTTTCATCAATTCTTGAGTGCCTGGATGCCTAGATGCCTCGACTTGTATCCTCAAAGATCCGAGTTTGCAGGGTCTACATGTTTTGTCATTGCTTCGTGAGATCAAATGTCGCAGCTGGCATTCTTTCTGAGCCAATTGACGATATCGGCGGTGACGTTCATGCCCATTGAGAACCTGAGAACGTGCTTGACATTGATTCGTTCCTGAATATCACCAGTGTGAACATGAACGCTGAAAACTTGAAACAGGTTCCGCTGCCTACCCCTTCCGATCATAGAATCTGATGGAAGCTAGACGGCTGCATTCTAGTCTTGATTCTACTTCTAACATCCGGCGGCACCTGAGCGCATCGAAGTCGACATCATACTCATTGCGTATAGACTCGGACCGAGTTGATGGTTCACTGGCTTGAGCATGCTCGACATGTTGCCGCAATCGGGTATCAAGTTCAAACCCAGTCCGTTCCCGCAAGCATGAAACGCCACTGGAACAAATGTCACCAAAATTCAACATACCAAGCTAACAGTTTTCTTTGCTCGAATGTCTCCAGTATATTCACGGTCAGGAAGAAACATGGGGCATTCAGGAACGCCGTTGTTGCCCGAGAGCACCGAGTGAGTCACTCGTGAGCCCGAGTCTTCGGCGCAAGCAGGGACGACAAACCGACCTCCTTAGAGCCTTAATCCCGACAAGCTCATCGACGCCGACATCTCGATTCGGCACTCATGAAAGGTACCCGGCCATCACGACAGTTTGAGATTATATATAAGGAGCACCTTGTTCTGAAGTCGCCCCCAAGTCATGGCTTCTAACATGGCTTGGGGTCGCCTTATCCTGATTCTTCAATTTCTCCTCCTCTCAGCCAGCACGGCAGCTCAAAATTGCAGATCTGTGACCCTGACTGCGAGCATAAACACTACTGCTGCGACAATCAATACTACGCCGCCAGCAACCCAGGAAGCCTTGACTGACTTCCTTCAACAAACGACTAGTCCAACTCTCAACTTCCCCACCGTCCTCATCACCGGTTCAACTCCTCTTGTCAAGAAATATAGCATCTCCGGGAAACTCTGTCTCCCCACCGGTAAATCAACCGGCACATTGCTATTCGCGACTCACGGGTAGGTTGTTCTTCTATCTGCGTAGCTCAATAATTGAGCATTCCATTCTTGCCAGTCTCTCCTTCGACCATACCTACTGGGAAGCCGGCGGCCCTTCATCCAAATTCAATTTCGCCGCAAGTGCTAACGCAGCTGGCAATGCTATATTTTACTATGACCGACTCGGTATGCAAAGATCCACCACAAACCACGATCGCCGCTGATTAAAAGTTTCAGGCATCGGTGCTTCCGCCAAGCCCGACGGAATCAAAGAAGTTCAGTCCCCTGTCCAAGTAGAGGTCGCTCATTCCCTGGTTACCTCCATTCGCGCGGGAGCTTTGCACCAAGCTTTCAGCAAGATCATCGGCGTAGGACATGCTTTAGGAAGGTGGGATATCCATGTATCTTCTTTCGAAAGATCTAGTAATGACACATTCAACAGTGTAACAACAGTTGGAATCGCCGCAAAATACCCCACCGATTTCGACGATATAATTTTGACCGGGTTCGCCGGAGGGGACAACGTCGGCATCTTGATATCTCTCGGTGCATTCGGAGCCACCATCGCCTCTCAAGCCTTGAAGAACGCGAACACCCCGTCGAACTCGTACTTTGCCGTCGGGTCATTTATCGATTTCCAACAAGGATTCCTGAAATATCCTTTCTTCGATGCGGGTACGAGGGATACCTCCATCTGAAATATACCTCTAACGTCAAGGGCAGCTACGACTAATACCATATTCAACACCCGTGGAACAGTAACAATTGGCGAACTCACCACACTTGCCATCCCAGCAAGCGCTCCCGCTACTGACTTTACCGGAAGAGTCTTGGTCGTCACTGGAAATAATGACCAGTAAGTCTCAACCCTCGTTGAACAAGACCAAGCTTATCGTTCTGCGCTATAGCTTCTTCTGCGCCGGTAATTGCGCGGAGACCGTCAATGGCGTTACTCTGCCCAATGTCGCTGCAGGCCTCTTCCCCGCTGCATCCGATTTCAAGTCAATCGTTCCGTTGAATACAGGCCACGCTATCAATTTGCATCAAAGTGCGCCGGCGACTTTCGCTGCTATACAAAGCTGGATCGCTGCGTGAAAAGGACGTTCATGATGGGTATTAGTAAGAGTAAAGCTTGTGCATAATGCGAATGTAAAAGACAAAAGAAATGTTATATAATAATATTGAAGCAGTACGGAAGGACTGGGATCCATGAGCACACGTTCGAGAGCGTCTCTGGTATGATGTCCGATTGAGGCTTCGACGTCTATATCCCGTCGTCTGCAAGGAAGGAATTGGACGGACAAAACCCAATGCGTCGTCTGCGTGTAAAAAATTATCGGCATTTTCGAAAAGACAGGAGCGAAGACCAAACTCATACAAAAAGCGAGGAGAAAGATGTTTGCACCAATTTGCGATGCGTAGGCTGTAAAATGAACAAAGAGAGGCCCGCAGAAGATAACCCTCAAGTTGATGACCCGACTGTTATGGTCATACCAGCTCTCATGGTTAAGAGAAGCTGGTTTGAAGGTGGGGTGGGGCGCTCACTAGGCTCTCCGATGAGTCCGAGGACACCATCGGATTCCGTCCAAAGGACAAGGAGCACCACAAGAGGTTGAGGCCGGGTTGGGGGTCCACCGCTCTCTCTAGGCTCTCCATCAATCCAAAGAGGAATGTGGATTCGGTCCAGAGGACACGGAGCCCTGCCAGAGGCAGGTGAGGCTGGATGACAGTAGCGCGGACTCTCATGAAGCTCTCTACAACGGCCGACTGCGCAGGCCGGCGATGCATAAGCATCGCGCGACGGGCAGCCAGTATCCCGGCACACTATATCCGGAGCCGAAGTAGATTTCGTCACGAAGACGAGGAGCCCTACTAATAAGCAGGTGAGGTGGGGTAGGTTACGCTGACTCTCACTAGGCTCTCCAACAACGGCAGACTGTACAGGTCATGCGACACAAAAGCATCGCACGACGATACAGCCATTGGCCCAGCACACTATATCTGGAGCCGTTGTGGATTTCGTCGCGAGGACAGTGAGCCCTGCCTATGAGGCAGGTGTCGAGTCAGAGAGTGTAACCGTGCGCAGCCTCCCACTAGGCTCTCCTTCGACGGCAGACTACGCAGGCCGGCAATGCTACGCAAGGTAGCACTGCGCGACGGGTAGCCATTGGCCCAGCACACTGTATCTGGAGCCGTCGAGGATTTTGTCCAAAGGACAGGGAGCCCTGCCAGAGGCAGGTGGGAGGGGATGGTGGTGGATGAAGAAAGAGAGTATTCCGGGCGAGGGCAGGATTATATGCAATTTGCGGGGGCCAAAATTCGCACTCCGGGAGACGAATGCGAGCAGGAAAGCCAATCAGAGCATTCCATAGTGAAGGGGGTACTGAACAGGAAGGTACAGGTATCCCACTAACGAAGTGAGTCGACATTGAAAAAGACGCTGCTATAGATGTTTCGCTGAGAAACTGCAGAAGCACGACCTTCGGTTCTGGCATTGAGTTGGAAATAATCGGCGACGAAAATGTTGCGCACCTGTGCCATTCATCATCCTTACAAAACAGTATGCAAACCCAAAAATACAATTTGGGATTTTTTGGAGAGCGGGCCTTCAGTGCCTCAAGAGGATGGCGGCGGCGGCGGATGTAGTTTGCAAGACCGAATGCCGATGAGACAGTCGCGATATTCTGGAAAGTGCCATTCAACTGCTTCTATAGAAAAACGTGCTAAGACATGTATGTGAAAGCGCGACGACACCAGGACCGAGTAGTCGCAAGCACGTCGTACGGTCGCAGCGACGGACGTAGTTTGATTCAGAGAGCGCTAATAAGCGCCGGCAAAAACTGCTGGTGCCACGATCGTACGGGAGACGAGCACGTCAAATAAAATATCACACAACACAACAACTTTCCAAAAGGAACTCCTGGATAAATCCACACCTCTTCAAAATGTCACACCAGATGGGTCGTGAAAGAAAGGATTTGATCGATTAGACTGTACACTATGCCACCTCTCACTGTTCGTTCACTAACAGAGAAGCCTTGAGCAACTCAACAGCTCTCCCCGAACGAGGCGTAAACAGAGATTTGAAAGGTTTCGGATGACTGAGAATCCATGGGTCAGAGCTGCTGGTGATAGCGTAGTCGTAAGAGACAAGTTACCTCGTAATAGAAGAAACATATTCAAGATCGGGCCGGATCTCCTGCCCATTCTCATCAAGAGGACATTTAATATCAAACACCGACAACAAAGTAGCACACATAATCCACATCTGGGCAACGGCTACGTGCCGACCAGGACATGCCCTGCAAAATTCATCCGTCACTCAATAAATACAATCAGGGAAAGAATGGTAATCGTACCTTCTCCCAAACCCGAATATGATATCAAATGGATCACGAACGTCCGAACGCAGACGCGGTTTCTCCCCTGAATAGTCCATGTAACGTTCTGGATTGAAGGTGTATGGATCAGGGAAATCGTCTTCGTTGGATACCATGCTCCTTCAGTGCTGTTAGCAATGTGATTCATTCGAAGGTTGGGTTTTCGTACATTACGTCGGTTATGATCATTGAGCCTGCAGGTATGAACATTCCCTTATATTCATCGGCCATGATAGACGCGTGCGGGAGACCTTCGACCGAAATTATGAGCACATCAACGAAGTCATGATAGGCATAAGCTTTACCTAGAGGTGTGATAGGCTTCCATCTGAAGAATATACGTGAGATACTTTCCTACAAGAATTCGGAATTCTCACCTGAGTATCTCTTTCTGCACTGCGCTAATATAAGGCAACGCATTCAAGTCGCTAAGCTCAGGAAGCCTATCTTCACGAGATATAATCTCATCGATATATTGTTGGGCTTTCTTCTGTATCTCAGGGTGGACCATCATCGAGAGGACGAAACCGTCCAATGCCGTCACAGACTGAACGATTTGTTAGCTTGAGCTTTCCCGGATGACATCAAGTCGTACAGTATCGGAGCCACCTGTTTATGGTCAGTTATGGATTTCAGTGGAATCAGGGAAGAGGGAATCGTACCTAGATACACCGTCCCAGTGGAGCCGTAAATATCGCTCTCGTATTGAATAGTGCCGTCAGGTAATGAATACTGCTCAATAAGGGCAGAGACGATGGATGGTCCCACAGTACCCGAAAGCTACAGAGTCATCAGGCACCATGAGGCACGACGAGGTAGATCATATACTTACGACTTTCTCTTTAGTCCATATATATGGCTTCGGCCCTATATCATATGCTCCTCGTTTCAGAGCACCCAACTTTTCGACGAAGTTTTTCCCCCATATCCGATAAGGCAGTTTACCCACTGTTATAATTAGCACCAGGCAAAGAAGAAGAACGAAAAAGACTCACATATCGCGAAAAGATCGATAGGATGGGCTCCCATTTGTCCGAACTCCGCTGCACTGGTAACAGCGGAATCTGCGCCGTTGATCCATTCGTCATTTTCGTCGTTAACTGATTCGAAGTTTGAGTGAAATGTCGAACGAACGAATCCTCGCGTACCTTTGTGGCCATATACGATATTGAGAATCACGGATGAAATGTGGCTGAAATTCGTGATCAATTTGACAAGTAGTCAACGACTTCAAGATACTCACAATCGGTTGTACTTGGCGAACTTGTCAGGATGTTGAAGTAAATGGCTGGCCAATTCATGGCTGTGTTCCGTCAGCAGTTCGTGGTAGTTACGAGCGCCGGAGGGATTGAGGAAATCATTCAACATCTTGCGCTGTCGATGGAATGATTCGCCATAATGAATCATCGCGAGGAAATTGCCCCAGTCACCGCTGATGATACTCAGATATAACGCAAAGGGACGAAGAAGAAAACTAACTGCTCATTGAAGGTCCTGTTCACAGGTCGGTCCGAATAGATAGCTCCTCGATCATCAAGCAGCTCGGTAGCTATCTCGTATGAAGTGACTACAATAATGCCCTTGCCCAAGACGGACAGTCCGATAATGTCGCCTGAATATATGCGTTAGGTCGACAATCAACGAAGAAAAAGAAATTTGCTCACCGTATTGCTTCTTCCACTCGGCAAACTTGGTCCAAGGTTCTTTAGCTGGCATATCCAGTGCATTTCCGAGAAGCGGAAGACCTTTGGGTCCTGGAGGATAAGGCAAATCCTTCGGATTCGTGGGTTTCCGTCGGTTCTTGGTCGTGAGCCAGAGGACGAATAAAGTGGCACAACCCAGCGAAATGGATATCACCACGGCCATGAGACGAGATATATGGACTGTCCGCGAGTCTTGATATGTTCAAGCGTTCGTTCTCCTATCGTCTTATGGCAAGGTACATGCAGTCAGTAATAGAAGGCAAGGGCGTGGTTATCGTCACGTACGAGGAGCGGGTCATATAGCTCCGACGCCATCAGCATCACTCCAGGCCCAGGTTAATTCTCCAATCTTGTGCCTGTCTCTTCAGTTGCCATAATCAGACAAATGAATTGTTCGCCGCTGCCCAACCGCATGGCTTGTTTTTGATGGCGCGCGGGGAACCAGTTTGTATATTGCAGCGCAGTTGCACTTGAGGCCTTGTCGCATCGTAAATAGCACGGTGCGATATTGGCAACATTTTTTGGAACGGCTGAGAGACATGAGGACCAGATGGCGTCGCATTCAGCGCGGACGACGTCGAGCTCGTTCTTCCGAAATTCCGCCACCTCCAAGCTCGCCGGCGCTTATTCTCGGACTGCGTCACTCAGGACTGCCATTTTCTAACTTCCTCACGAATTACGACCAACTATGAATATCACTCGGATTATGGCTCAGGTCCATGTTTTGAGTCAATTCACACCAGCCATCAGCTGCTAAACGGCTCGAGACTTGAGCACATTCGGAGTCATCTGCTACCGCCGCCGCCATCCTGTTCAGCGTTGTCACCGCAAAGAAATTCTCAATCGAAGAGAAGTCGTTTGGTCTTGATTCAGAAGAGCGATGAAGGGCACAGGTACGCAAAAATTTCATCGCCGAATATTCACGACTCAATGTCTGAACCAAAGGTCCTGCTTCTTGAGCTTCTCAGCGGAACGTCTCACAGTATAGCAGCTGCTTCTTGTTCACCTGTCGACTCACTTCGTCAGCAAAACTACTCTACTTTTCTGTTCAGTATCCCCTTCACCGTAGCTTGCTCTGATTGGCTTTCGTGCTCGCATTCGTCTCCCGGAGTGTGAACTTTGGGCCCGCGAAAAGCATATAATCCTGCCCCCACCCAGAGCACTCTCTTTCTTCATCCACCACCATCCCCTCCCACCTGCCTCTGGCAGGGCTCCCTGTCCTTTGGACAAAATCCTCGACGGCTCCAGATACACTGTGCTGGGCCAATGGCTACCCGTCGCGCAGTGCTACCTTGCGTAGCATTGCCGTCCTGCGTAGTCTGCCGTCGACGGAGAGCCTAGTGGGAGGCTGCGCACGGTTACACTCTCTGACTCGACACCTGCCTCATAGGCAGGGCTCACTGTCCTATGGACCGAATCCACATTCCTTTTCGGAATGATGGAGAGCCTAGTGAGAGCGGTGGACCCCCATCCCGGCCTCAACCTCTTGTGGTGCTCCATGTCCTTTGGATAGAATCCGATGGTGTCCTCGGACTCATCGGAGAGCCTAGTGAGCGCCCCACTCCACCTCCAGCCCCTCCAACCATGAGGGCTGGTATGACCATAACTGCTCGGTCATAAACCCGAGGGTTGTTCTCACTATTCTGACTTTATCTCTCGCTATGTCGCAATCGAGACTGTTTCGATCGTCGAGCGCACCGCTCAAATGCCACTCGTATGTCGTTCCGATTGATCATGTGTCTACAGTATGGCTTATCAATCTTCTCAGAAGTTACAACCCAAAAGGCCGATGGCCAATTCTACCCCGAAAATACTAAAGGGCACTGGTAGTGAGTTTCCGTTATTGGCGATTTCCGTTCAAGCCGCTCATACGGCCAGGAATGCGAAGGTGCAGTAGCATGGGTTAGATCGCTCTAAAGGCCTGCCGGTTCCAACTCCGAATGTCACTTGAGCATCCTTCCCCGTCACTCAAATGTATGACAGTCCACGAACCTAGATCGAATACACGGCGAAAACTTTTGTTCTTGATCACCTGTACGCTCGAGTAATCAGCGAGTCCCGTGCTGGCTCGCATCGTTGTGATGTCCCGTGTCTTCAGGAAGTGTGCTACGTGATGAGATGAGTGTGGTTCGCAAAGAATATTCGAGTCCATAGCTGTGGAATTTAATCCATCATGAGCATCGAAATGGCTCACGTCGCAGATAGTATATCGATCTTGACCACGGTTGATCAATTGAACTTGAGTGAACGACAGTACTATGTGGCTGAGACGATTTCGGTACACATATGCGTTGGCATCAACCTCAAGTTAGCCATCGGGAAAGTTGAGTTTGAACGAAGCGATGCTTGGGCATGGACTTCGAAGCTTTGAAGGCTTGATTACGTACACACAGACGGTAGTTCCACCTGTACCTCATCAAATTCTAAGCGAATTAGGAGCCAGAATCGGCTCGTTCCGGCCAGCTAATTAGCCCGGAAGATGCTGTCCTCCCTCCCAGCAGAGTACCCAGCTAAAACCGAGGGACTTAGCCATAGAAACTCTCATTGTAAATACTAAAAATAATAGATGACCTTCGGACTATATCCCGTACCTCCGTTGCCCCGTAGATCGCTTCTCAGGACCCTGTTCAACGTCACCGCCGCCTCGGAACTGCCCCGGCGCCGCCCTTCGCGCCAAGACCCTGCTTCCGCTCCGCCCCGACCTCCGCCCCGCTTGCCGCCGCTTCGCCATCGTCGTCGTCGACGGCGAGCTCGCTCCTCCCTCCCTCCTTTCGTCAATACCCCGACATCTATATATCTCCGTGATCGTCTCCTCAAGCGCTACACGATCTATATAATATCTAGACGATTCAACTACTCTGTCAACGACATTCTACCACCTCTTCGCCGTGCGACTGTATAAGCGCCCGAACATTTCCTGCTGACCGGCCCCTCACCATCCACCCGCCAATACAATGCCATCACAGTCGCCTCATGTGCATTGAGCATGGACTATGGGATGCTATAGGAGCTAACAGGTCTGAAACAATGCGTCATCCTGTTCAAATTTGCTCACAACTACTACAGGTACAGCTTGTTGCTTCTACTGATTACCGTGCTCTCCCTCCACGAGTCACAGGAGACAACATACAAGTGAGTTGTCTTCATCAATGTGGTTTTGATCTCGTTCATACTAACGATAGAATGATAGACTACTAGTCCGTCACACGAGACCGTTCTTGAAGTCTTGAAACCGGCCCACGTCGTAAGGTTATCGGTCAGGGTACGTGCCCTCGCTCAATGTCAGGATTATCGCAACATGAGGTAGAGATGAGAAAGAGAATTGGGTGCGGGGAACGACGGATCAAGGAGCAGGTGGTTGTTGAGGATAGGAGAAGTTTGGAGAGAGGGGTAGTCTATTATCAGGGCACGCCAATGTGGTGGCATGGGTGATTGCAGTGAGTTGTCAGTCAGTATATTCACGAACAGCGTTGACGATAGCCCCAGTGACATCCTCGGGTACACCGTGCTGCTAACCGCCGACTGAAAGCACGAACGACCGAGACGAATACCGCAACGCAGACTGAAGACTGGGTGTCGGAGAGCGTCCATCCGCTGCAGACTGTCACGCTGAGAATGCAGCATAGACAGAGGACGAGATCAACCACTATGGATAGGCCTTCATACCCTTACGAGGTGCGCACGTTTTCTTTATTCGTCGCTTTCGTTTGTTTTTGACATCTCTATGTAGTTCTGTGCGTTCAACACTCACTCTATGGAACACTGACCCTTACCGCATTGCCCAATGTAAGCCCTATCACTGTAGATGTTGTACCTGGACTACAACGGCACATCGCTCGCTCTAGGCTCGCCTAGGGATGCCAAGGGTCAGTTCAGTTCGGTTCACGGCCTTTTTTCATGAACCCCGAACTGAACCTTGGTTCGGTTCGGCCAAAATCCCTGAACCTGAACCAGAACCGTGGTTCAGTTCACAAGGGTTCAGTTCAGGTTCAAACCTGGTTCAAACCAGTTCTGAACCAATAATATTTTTAATATTAAAATATTAAATTCCATGACCTGTCTGACCTTTAGCATTGTTTATATGACCACAGATGCCCTATGTGAGCCCATAAAATGAATTTTCACCTTGCAGAAGCTTCAAAATAGCCAATCTGGGTGCATGAGGGCTCTGTACCTGCTGCTCCCATACATTCCTTCTCACCAAAACATATTCTGTCTCTTCATATATGCCACAAGGTACACTCTACAAAATTTGACAACATTGTTTCCCTTGATTATACCTCTTGTATCAAGACTCACAGGGCTAACATCATGTTCTTCTGGCATCCTGGTAGCTGATATAGTGTGCAGGATCTGTAATATATCCCTACAGCTGTTACTATTCTTGATAATTCCTCAGAAAATACATTTTTGTAACAGATTTGCATAATACTTGACATTATATTTTGGGATGGGTTCATGGTTCAGTTCAGTTTGAACTCGGTTCAGGTGCCCAGCCAAATACCTGAACCACGAACCGAACCACTTGGTCCCAGACCTGAACTGAACTCGAACTCGAACTGAACTCTGGTTCAGTTCAGTTCGAACCCGGTTCGGAATGGTTCTCGAACCGAACCTTGGCATCACTAGGCTCGCCCCGTGCAACAAGTCGTTCTGTCGTGAAGCACTCGGTATCGCGCTTAGTCAAAGAAGGTGGGCATTCGAGGCACATCAGTGGTCTATGTGGCAAATTCTTAGGTCTAGGGGTTGATTACAGACGTGCCGCCATCAGAAATTAGATGTCGGTCAAATTACACGAGAAAATGTCACTTTGCATTAGTTTCCGCGTATTACGAGCTCAACATGATGATTTTTGCACTGTATATGAACTCTATAATGATGTGTGATGAAGATATACGTGTTGCAAAACTAGGACCCTTCACGAGCGTTGATTGAAACATCGTACGAACGGTTGAGCTGTTTGCGAGCGAGACCAGATACCCGCGAAAACATTTTTTCTTTCGCATAGATCGGACTGCATTAATGGATTCTATACACTATGAAACGTCTACGCTCAACATTACAGCCTTGTTGGTCATGTTTTGAGTGTAGAATAAGGTTCACAATACTCATCTTATCTTTAGCGTGACAATCTCCGACTAGCGATGGCAGACGGAGTTCCGTGACAATCATGGTCACGGTTGGAAATCCTCCATCCTCACCATATCATGGCTCATATAGCCCCGTTCCGCCTTCAGGTGTGTATTCTAGCCTCGTAAGAATGAGTCGATCGCTAACAAGAGTCATATTCAGCTGAATACAAATCAAAGCAGTGACTACGACACTCACACGGTGAGACGCTGATGCCACCTCTCGTCCCCCTCGATAGTGTTTGAAAGTCGGGTTAAGTTAGGTTATGGGCACCTCAGAGGCCCTAACCGTAACCTAACTGCGGTTATTTTGGGGGGTTTTGCTGTAACCTATAACCGCCAACGGTCACGGTTAAGCCAAAATTGGCTGACCATGACCAGACTTTGACCGGTTAAAGCGGTTATGACCTCAAAAAAGTCATAAATCTCCACTTTTTACTACTTAATCTAGGTCATTGGACCTCATAAATGATGTATATGACAAGCAGAACACACCAGAAGGCCTGTGGAAGGCTGTAGACAAGGATCTACCCATGTTGGTCAAGGCAAGCGGTCAAGGATTCCGGGGAGGTCCATGACTGTGACTTGACCACCAGCTCTGAACCATGACCTTAACCATGGTTAGGTCACAAACGGTTAAGTTACGGCTAAGTCACAGTTATTTGGCGGTTACGTGACCTGACTTGCAAACACTACCCCTCGAATTCAGCCCATGCCATGCTTACGCGGATATCAAGATGGACCTATATTGTATGGAGGGACAGGCGGTATCAAATTAATCGAAGGAAAGATACTCAGAGCATCAGGCAGTCGTGTGTGTGGAGGTACGAGTCTCTTTTATACGATGTTTTTCCTTGCTTATTTGACCAATGGATAGCAGCGATGGTAGGTCTGGTGAACATAAGTTGGTCTCAATACGCAGCGTCTACTGCTTTGTGACTCGAAGTACAGCTTACACTCAGTCTGTAGGAGCGAACACCCTCTCTGGCTGCGTACGGAATCAAACGACCTGTCCGCGAGGATATCGAGGAGATCATGGGTCTTCCGAGAGTGTGGCGGCTCGCGTCACAGTCTCAGGTACGCAAATACACGTCTTAGCGGATTCTACAGTTAAACTAACGCACAGAGTAGGTGAATATGTGGCTCTTTGCTGCCACGACAACTCTGGAAGGACTCGGAGATGACGGACGGACGTCTTAGGACGTTGCTGACGACTTGGAGAGGTGATGAAAGCAGACGGGAATGCACTGGGACGGTATAGAAGTGTTGGGAGATGTTGCGGCATATCCACATGATGGATGGTAGGGTCGGTCAATGGTGAGTGCGGTCATCGCCTTCCTCGTGCTATTGCTAACTTATTCTGTGTCCGTTCCCCTTCACATCCCTCGACACTCTATCTGGCATCTTTACGCATCAACACTGCATTCCCTGCTCCTGCTCCCTCCTCGCCTTGGTGTGTGGTCAGCGCGATCGTTCGGCAGTTCAGAGTGAGCAGAGTGTGTATGTAGCCATATATTTCAATATAATCGGATGAATTTCGCCTCTAAATACTGATGCTATATATCTGATCACTGCATCAACATGAACAGTGGACCCACATCCCCTAGGAAGTAAGGCACAACTACCGGTGTGCAGCAAATTGGGATTGAGGAATAAAGCGTACCATTGTGTAGGGCTGACTGAGACAATTCTAGCACTATATATATGTTGGGGTGTTGGTGAAGGGAAGGCGGGAAGAGCGAGCTCATCGTTGGCGACGATGAGGGCGAAGCGGCGGGAAGCGAGGCGGAGGTCGGGGCCGAGCGGAGACAGGGTCTTGGCGGGCAGGGCGGCGCCGAGGCTGTTCTGAGGCGGCGACAACGTTGAACAGGGTCCAAGGAAGCGAACTAAGGGGCAACGGAGGTACGGGATATAGTCCGAAGGTCATCTATTATTTTTAGTATTTACAATGAGAGTTTCTATGGCTAAGTCCCTCGGTTTTAGCTGGGTACTCTGCTGGGAGGGAGGACAGCATCTTCCGGGCTAATTAGCTGGCCGGAACGAGCCGATTCTGGCTCCTAATTCGCTTAGAATTTGATGAGGTACAGGTGGTAGTTCAGGTTCAACCCCCGACATCATCACTGCCAGTGCTAGGACTGGGACATGACTCCTTGCATGACTCCGACGAACCTTTCTGGTCGCGCTATAGATGCACTCCTGATTTTTTGGAATCTAGTATGGAATCTTTTACTTGCAAAGGTTTATGACACAGCTACCTACGGCACCTGGCACCTCGACCGGCTGGCACACGATCTAGTTGCTTGGTCCGACTCTG
>KV419463.1:29073-80999 GCA_001630475.1 Sistotremastrum niveocremeum HHB9708
TCGGTGTACAATTTCTGCGGGAGGTGAGTGTTCGCTTGACTTGAACGCATTTGAAGTGCTAACCTTATGTTGCAGGCCCATACTAGTATGCCGACGACAAGTAGTAGGATCTTTGACGTAGGAAATTCTACGCACTTTCAGTACATTAAGTTGAGTATTATTTGATCACTCACGGGCAGTTCTTGCACTGACGACGGCCAGGGTCGTTTGGTACCGGGTCAAAGAAATGAAGAACGTCTCGAGTAGCTCCGTCATCCCTGTTCGACCTTGTGCGTGTAACGGTCTTTGGTGCTATAGTTCGCATATCCAACAGCATACCATCTCCATCGACCTCTTCGACTTCTAGATTGAACAGAGTGTCAAATAGCAGCTTAGCGGTGCGTAACTTGAATTACCTTTCTCTTTTCCCTTTTTTGACTTTTTACGCTTCTTTTTCGCTGGTGGGGCATCTTCAAGCTCCTCAACCTCCTGCTCCGACACTGCGGCAGAACTTGGCGGTGGCTCATCTACTTCATCTTCCTCATCATCCCCATCCGCAACATAATCATCATCGCCCTCTGCATCCCCTTCTTCCTCCGACATTGTGACCGGGCGAGTAGCAGCTCTTTGAGCACGACTTTGCTCAGCAATGGCATCCTCCTCGTCTTGAGTTAGATCAACACCTGTAAGACATGTGCAGTGAGTACCTTTTACCAAAATACTCCGCATATGATCGCTTACCATCACGCCGGACAGGCTCGGCGCCTGAGCGGCGCCTTTTGAGAGAAGCGCTAGAAGCACTTGGAGTGACTGTCGTAGCGGATGGACCGTTGGACACATTAGGAGTAGCTGTAACAGGGGTAGGTGGTCCATCCTTTCTGACTTGTCTGGGCTGAGGTCCGCTGCGACGAGGTATGATTGAAGCGGCCTCTGAATTATTGTTGTCGGTGAGCCGCTTGGAGGCGGTGATTGTGCGCGAGCTTCTGGGTACGGATTGCCCGTCTGGCTCAGAAGCCATCAGGTCGAAGGGTCTTCGGTGGGAGAGGAGTGGAAGAGAAGGGGAGATAAGGTTTGTGGGTTTGGTGAAATAAAGATATTCAAAACTCCGCTGAACAACTGTACAGTTCAAGTATTGGGCCTCAAGCTCTCAAAAAGGAGAAGACGACAATATTGGCATGGAATTTCGGCCGGTTTAAGGGGACTTTGAAGCGAAAAGGTCACAAATGGAGGTTTCTCGGTGCAATAGAATATATCAAAAAATAAAAATAAATTATTTGTAAGCCGCGGCTCAAGCCCGGGCTCAGGGCCTGTCGATCATCAAAGCCCGGCCATCGGCCTGGTGGAGCGTTGGCTAAGGCCAGGCTTGGCTTGGGTGAGCCAGGGCCAGGCTCAGGGCTTGCCGGGCTCAGAGCCCTGGCCATGCCATCACTACTCTCGACTCCGAGCTGATGGTTGATTCTCCCAGGACTGACGGTACATGCAGTGGTACTTCTCGTGCCTCTTACAGTGTTATGGGCCTGATGCGTGGGATTTAGATGTCTTAGAGCTCCTATCAGCCCCTCACGAGCTATACTTATCACAAACATCCTGAGTCACCGATACTGGACTGAAATATGTTCCAACTTTAGAAGGATTGGCGACTTATGATTGTTATAAAGGAGCATCAGTCTGGGCAGCTCCCTCTGCGTCCTACAGCGTTGCTCGACACCCTTCGATTGCTAATATCAATCTCTCGAAAGCATGACCGCCAAAACCTACCCAATCACCGGGATCCAAACTCCAGTCCCACTTCGTCAAGAGGTCAATGTTTGGGTAAAGGAGAACCCCGAACAAGTTGAACTCTTCAAGCTGGCGTTCACAGAATTCCAGAAAATGAGTTATGAAGACAAGCTCTCGTACTTCCGAGTGGCCGGTTCGGGTGATCTCCTAGCCCAAATTTGAGATGTACTGACTGGTAGCAGGTATCCATGGACTGCCTAAAGAGCCATGGGATGAACCGAAAAGGTCCAAAAACGGCTACTACTGCGAGCACGGTACTACCCTCTTCCCCACCTGGCATCGACCTTATATGCTTCTTTTCGAGGTATTGATATTTCCATATGAAGTCCAAAATTTAAAAATAACATGACTATCAGCAAAGGATTCACGAGATTATGATCGACTTGATCAACAGTGGCAAACAACCCTCGTCTGACGGAAACCCAGATACAGACAGGGAATACTTGCTCGGGCTAGCAAACTCGTGGCGACTCCCCTACTGGGACTGGGGGGTCAAGAACCCCAAAGTTCCTGAAATATTTAAGTCTGAGCCCCTGAACACCTTCAAGACGCCGCGCCCAATGTCGGATTATGGGATCACTCTGTCGCCGGTAGGTTTTTCAGAACGCCAATCTGGGGAACATTGCAAAGACCTAACTCATGTGCTCAGTACTCTAATGCGAAGGCAACCAGCCGACGACCAGATAACACCCACGATCAGGCATTCATTAACGGGGTTCAAAACAATGATAAAGTCGACGCTGCGTTTCATGACCATCCTGAAGTCACCGACAAGGTGTATCGATTGCTGTCTCAAGACTACTGCTCTGATTACAATTCCTTTGCAACTATGAGCCGTGGCTCTGCCACTGACGCTACAGGCACTAGCAAGACGAAGGACGTCAAGACCGATTGGGAATCACTTGAATCCGTTCACGGGTATGTCCCTGAGCTCGAAACTTTAGAGACAGGGCTGCTGACGCTCCCTTTTCTTTTCTGGACGTCAGGATGGCTCACGGGTTGATCGGCGGTAGTGGCCACATGGGTCAGGTACCAGTTGCTGCCTTTGATCCAATCTTTTGGTTTCACCACTGGTAACCCGCGCCTCCATAATATCACCGGAAAAGTTGACGATTATACATCTAGCTATATTGATCGTCTTTTTGCCATCTGGCAGTCCCTCAATCCGGACGAATGGTTTGCAACAGACGGTCAGCATTTCCACTACCTACACTGAAATATTAGTGGCTGACAAGGTCAATAACACGACGTATAGATAATGATTCTAAGAAGCCCTTGACACCGTTCCACGAAGATAAAAGGGGAACATTGTTTGATTCCGACAAGGTTGAAGATTGGACTAAATATCGCTACACTTATCCGGAACTGCAAAAATGGCTACCCAAATATGTTGTGGATGGCAAATTTAGCGAGGAAGAATATATCAAGGATATTAGACGCCAGGTCGATCAATTATACAAAGTGACAGAGAGCGAGGAACTGCCTGTCCCATGGCACGGTGAAGGGCGCCAAGCTCGGTTCAATCACGATTATGTTGTCAACGTCGAATATGAAAGGTACGCCACTCTCATCTATGTTGCTGGCACTTTATTATTTGATTTTTGAACGTTGCGGCATCGTAGATTTGCTTTGGGCGGTCACCCTTTCACGGTCCTCATTCTCATTAATGGAAAGGTAGTTGGTCAGATATATAATTTCACCGCCCCACCAAGCGAGACGGGTTGCACCAACTGTGAAGATCAAGAGCGAGCCCGAATCATTTCAGTCGGCCAAGTTGCCATCACTACGCCTCTGCTATTGGCGCTGCACAGCGATATCTCGAGCCTGCACGCGTTTGAGCCTGACGCCGTCGGAAGTTGGTTGAAAGCCGAAGGCCATTTGACATGGAAGGTTGTCAAGGTGTGTCGAGTGAGACTATTTCTTTCCGGCGCAAAATGCTGAATTGGGCCCTTCAACTCAGCTTGATGGACAAGTAGTACAACCTCACGAGATACCGTCCCTCAGAGTGTGGGTGGTGAACGCCGAAAGATCCCAAGTGCATGAAAGCCAGCCTTTCGTCTTCAGAAATCATCAGGTTCTGTTCGAGGCAACTGGAGTCATTCGAGGTCACATCATTGCCTAAATTGAACATGACAAGGATATTTGAAATTTACCAAAGCAGTTTCAAGCTCGTGTTGTAGTGTCCCATGTACTTGTACCGTAGTAGCGCTAGCCATGTTGATCAGTGTATATGTGCAGAGTTTTGCGAGAAGCCACTCTGATTCCGATACCCACGTTGCATGTTGGCCGCCAAGTTGTGCTTACCTGGCTACTGCTACAATCCGATCCTCCGAATTCCTACTCCGTCCTCTGCGACACCGAGTCAGACTTGTCAGTGCGAATTCGCGAACACTCCTCATTTACCTGCAACCGCAGAACCCTAGGCCGCTCATGCAAGCAGCGTTCCAACGGAGCTTTTGAGAATACTAAAGGTGTCGTCGATCAGGTAGCGATGTTGCGCGAGTGTCAGTGCATCCACGGCTGACCACGCTCTCGGCCGCTCTCCTCAAGCTCCTCTTCAAGCTCCTCTTCAAGCTCCCCAACTTCAGAAAGATTCTAATCGGAAGCGAGCAGTGGGATCTTGAGAAGAGCAATGAATGGCACAGGTGCGCAATATTCTCGTCCCCGATTATTCGGCACTCAATGTCAGGACCAAAGTGCGTAGCTCTCAGCGAAACGACTGAAGGAGCGTCCTGCTCAATGTCAATTCAGGTCGCCAGCTATTCTCTCGAGGCCTTGGAGGCTCCGCTCTCCAAGAAATCCCAAATTGAGTCCGTTGGTCTGCGTGATGTCTTCGGAGAGACGGTGAAGGGCACAGGTGCGCAATATCTCTATCGACGAATACACACGACTCAATATCAGAACCAAAGGTTGAACTTTTTTAGCTTCTCAGCGGAATGTCCATAGCAGCTGCTTCTCGTTCACTGTCGACTCACTTCGTTAGCGAAAATGCTGCACTTTCCTGTTCAGTATCCTCTTCACCGCAGCTTGCTCTGATTGGCTGTCGTGCTCGCATTCGTCTCCCAGAGTGCGAACTTTGGGCCCGCGAAAAGCATATAATCCTGCCTCCACCCAGAGCACTCTCTTTCTTCATCCACCACCATCCCCTCCCACCTGCCTCTGGCAGGGCTCCTAGTCTCCGGACGAAATCCTCGGTGGCTCCAGATCTTCTGTGCTGGGCCAATGGCTACCCGTCGCGCAATGCTACCTGGCGTAGCATTGCCGGCCTGCGTAGTCTGCCGTCGAAGGAGAGCCTAGTGGGAGGCTGCGCACGGTTACATTCCCCCTGACTCGACACCTGTCTAGCTTACTAGGCAGGGCTCACTGTCTTCATGACGAAATCCACAATGGCTCCGGATATTCTGTGCCGGGATACTGGCTGTATCGTCGCGCGATGCTTTTGCGTCGTCGGCCCGTGCAGTCGGCCGTTGTTGGAGAGCCTAGTGAGAGTCAGCGTAACCTACCCCACCTCACCTGCATTCATTGCAGGCTCCTCGTTCTCGTTCTCGAGACGAAATCTACTTCGGCTCCGGATCTTCTGTGCCGGGACACTGGCTGTATCGTCGTGCAACGCTTGCGTTGTCGACCTGTGCAGTCGGCCGTTGTAGAGAGCCTAGTGAGAGTCCGCGCTACTGTCACCCAGCCTCACCTGCCTCTGGCAGGGCTCCGTGTCCTTTGGACCGAATCCACATTCCTTTTCGGTTTGATGGAGAGCCTAGTGAGAGCGGTGGACCCCCAACCCGGCCTCAACCGCTCGTGGTGCTCCTTGTCCTCTGGACAGAATCCGATGGTGTCTTTTGACTCATCAGAGAGCCTAGTGAGCGCCCCACCTACCCTTCAAACCAGCCTCTCTTAACTGTGAGGGCTGGTATGACCGTAACTGTAAGGTCATGAGCTTGGGGGACATCTTTGCAATGACTCTCCTCCATGTCTCAATCCCCGATCTTCCATTGTTGACACTGTCAACCGAAATGTGGTCCGTCAAAGCTTGTTTTATTACTATTTGTACGTCCGTCTTCGGTCTTACTTTCCGTTCCGACTGATGCGTCTCCAGTATATTTGGCGAAGTTTCTCAAGGCTTATGGACCAGATCCACCCCCAAAGGGGATGTTGAATATGGCAACGAGAACTGTGGTAAGTCGCCATCCGTCATTTGTAGCTTACGGTCGTTCACCCCGCATGCAGCATGAAGATGCTGTAGCCTAGACTCAAACTGCTCTTGAGATGTCTGCTTTGGAGCTAGCAGTATTGATCAATCGTCGTCGGGTGTCTAATCATCATCCGATGGTGTTAAAACCTAGATTAAATTCACCAGGAACGCAATCGCTTGAACACGTATATGGAACGAGTCTTGTATTAGTCCGCGCCATGTTCCCATGCAATCGTAATCACCAAGCGCTCTGTGAAACTTGTGTTTTGTAGAGAATTTGCAATTGGCAGTGCCTCCAGAAACAAAGAGCTCCACATCGAAAGCGATGAGACTATTGACCTGCGACTATGCCCAGATAGGAGCTATAAGGTCCTTTGTACAAGTTGTAGACAGTGAAGGTTGATAGCCGTCTGGGTTGATCGCGTGCCGTTTATCGTGATTGACAGCATCAATCCGCGCAACGCAATTATCTGACACGTCCAGAAGAAGAAAGCCGTGTTCGAAGTCGCCTGAAGGAGCTGAATTTGTATCTGCGCACTTTCCGCCATAGGTGATGGCAGCTACAGTACGCTCCGTGGGGTATACGTATCGCAGTTCCGCCTGAGACATTTAAGCAGTTCATAAAGCTGGCTCTTTCTCCGAAATCCATCTCTATCCAGACAGTAAGGTGACCTGGATTTGCAGACTGAGAGCGTCTGCGTTGCGAGCCAGAGACGATGATGGACATAATCACAGGGCTCGGCCATTATGTAAGCATACCTTATCGCTTAAATCCTTGCCATGTTCACCGAAAGTCTCGGCACCACCAGATTGTGGCCCTTTCCTACGGGCTCTACAAATTCGCCATGACTATCCAGCTCGTTGAGGTCAGCTTTGGTTTCAGAACGTCCGGAACAGTCTCACTAACCGATCGTCTTGCCCAGGTCACTACGGCAAATTTAACCTACTTGTGTCTTGGTGGCTTCATCGTTGCAGTAAGTGATCAGTGGAGCGAGGCGTTGGGTAGACGTTGATAAGACTCTGACAGTTCACAACAGTTGCATTACTAGTCCGCGAAAAGGTGTGTCGAAGAGAATATTCTTGATGGGCATAGGCATAACGCAGGCGTGGCAGTTATATCTAGGAGAATGCGTCTTGGCGACAGCCTTCGGTATTGCAATAGGTGCGTTCCTTTGGATTCCTATCTACAAACACTGAATTTGCCACTGCTAGGCCCTAGCGGAGGAAATATCTTCAACCCTCGGTCTTGGGGAGACATAAACGACATCACTCTCGAAGTCATGCGCATCGTACTCGCCACCGGTGTATTCTCTATCGGAGTGGAACTCCCCAAAGCATACATGCTCGTCAACTGGAAGAGTCTAGTCTTCATGATCGTCCCAACTATGACATTCGGATGGTTTATTTCTGCAGGTAGGTTCACCTTCAGTCCATTACTCCATTCAGCCTAATAAACCGTAATGCAAGGACTCATCGTTGCGCTATTTCCTGCCCTCAACTTTAGATCGGCTCTCGTCATATCCGCCTGCCTCACACCCACCGATCCTGTTAGTCCCCCTTTCATCGATCTCCAAGAACGGCCGACTGATCATTTTGGCTCCGCTATCTAGATATTAGCGATGGCAATCATCATGGGAAAATTTGCCGTGAAACATGTCCCCAAACATCTACGTCTCCTCTTGGCTGCCGAGTCCGCGGCGAACGACGGCCTTGCCTATCCCTTCTTGACTTTGCCCCTTTACCTCACACTAGAAGCCACAACAGGGTCGGCTGTGGGGAAGTGGCTGTTAGTCGGATGCTTGTGTCAGTAATATTGTCTCATGTTCTCAGGTTGATTGAACTTGAGCGTTCTTTTGACAGATCAGGTCATCCTCGGCACAGTCATAGGCGCCGTAGCCGGGAGCGCATTCCGCTATCTATTGCGATTTAATCAAAATCGAGGGTTTATCGACCATGAATCTTTCGTGGCGCAATATCTTGCTTTAGCCGTCTTTGTCGTCGGATTCTGTAACATCATCGGAAGTGACGATCTATTGGCCGCGTTTGCTGCCGGGACAGCTATATCTTGGGACGGAGACTTCAATGCCCAGACTGAGAATGCCGTTTTTGCATCTATCCTTGACCTCATTATTAACTGTGCTGCGTTCATATATATCGGAGCATGGTCAGTCCCGATGTTGGCCAATCGCTATCTTCGATCGTTAACCGTCTACATCAGGATTCCATTCGACAAGTTTACGGCCGCTGATCTTGGGATCGCTCCGTGGCGACTTATTGTACTCGCTATAGCTCTCATTATCGCCCGCAGAATTCCTGCTCTGCTACTCCTCCAGAGGTTCGTGCCCGATCTTCGAAATTGGCGCGAGGCCCTGTTCAGTGGTCACTTTGGCCCCATGGGTGTCGGAGGTACGAAACACATGCTTCGCGCTCCAAGATGGGAATTAATATACACTTCTCTAGCTGTCTACATATCAACGCTAGCGCTCACAAAACTACCTAAAGCTAGTGATCCTCCTGCTTCTCAAGCAGAACAACTTTCCGCAACAATCCAACCAATCGTTGCTTTCATCGTCCTCTGTTCAATCATCGTCCGTACGTGAATCATGTAGCAGCAGAAAACGCTATTTTTGACGATTTTGGTAGATGGGCTATCTATCCCCTTTTTCAACTTAGGAAGACACGTTAGAACGATGTCTCACACTAGTCCCTGGACATCGAGAAGCAACACCATTGAAGGGCCCGAATGGCTTCATGCCACACGCCGATTCAACCGCGACGTCGACATCGAAGTCCAAGGTGCGATAGGAACACCAAACGATACTCAGAGTGTTTCCTCCACGACTCCCACACCAGTCAATGGCAAATCTGCTGAAGAGGTAATTACCCGAGCTTCAATCGAACCCCTTACATTTGCTGAGGACTTTGTTAGATCGGTGCGGTACAGAACGGGGTTCCATCTGGCGAGAATGTAGAGATGAATGCGGCAGAGGGACAAGGACCCAAGGTCAAATTCGCAGAATAATGCGAGTCCCTCCCGGTCTGCGCCGATCGGGAGGGACGGAGAAGTGGCATGCGCATCCTTTCTATCTTCTTGGGCTGGCATACTAGTAGTTGATGATGTAGAGTATGTGATCCCAATGAGATTGAAAGGAATTCTTGGATAAATTTCGCGCGTCGCAACCCTAAGCTTCAGACATATCAAGCAACCCGAAGCAATAACCAGGACAAAAGTGCTTCAACTTTTCGCATTGGTCATACTGATACATTCGTCATATTGTCTGCCTAACGTTACACCCCAAGTCGATTCTCCCATTCTACGCGCTGGTAGCGGAAGGCCACAGGCTTTTGACGAGATCTACAACATGAGGATATTCGGGTCCATCCTTGCCTCCGATCGCCTGTGCAGCAATAGATTCTGCGTCCGCTCTCGGTACATTTTGCTCCTCAAGATTCGTCTTTAATCCCAACTCGGCAACGAGTCTGTGCGAAGCCGATAAGGATCAAAATAACAAAATCAATGTGTGTGAGACTGACTTATCAATAGCATCTGCGAGGGTATGAACGTCGCTCTCCAGAGAGCCTGTAGTTGGGATGCGGAGGTAGAACAAAGCGTCGGAGAGCCATTGTTTATCTTCTTCTGAAGCGCTGGTAGCCTTGTAGTGAACGGTAGGTGCAAGGGTGAGACACTACATGACATCAGTTTGTGCGATTTGTTCGTAGAGAAGATCGGCACATACGCTAGTGATACCGTGTCCGATGCTATACCTCGCACCAAGCTTATGGCCAAGAGCGTGAGAGAGCCCGAGTGCGCTGAGTCTTCGTCGACAAAGATATAGAGCCAAGTGAGCAGTTCGACCCACCTATATTTCTGGAGCTTAATAGGCCACAAACTCATCCACGACGCTAATTGGAGCTTCGTTCGGTATGTCACGTTCGAAGGGTCGGCTTTTGACTTGGGGAGATACGTGAAGAGGTCGCGGAGGGCGACGTAGCAGAGTGCTTTCATCGGGGGAGGAATTAGAGGGCGGTAGAGGTTCTCTGAAGAAGATAAAGTAAATGTATGCGGTTGGACTGGATGATATATGCGCACCGACGGCATGATCGAGAGCGCGAATTCCGGTAGATAGCCTTTAGAGACATGAGATTGGAATTTCATAGGTTATTGATGGCGACCAGAGGCTCACCAAAGTCTCTCCGGGGTATCGAGGGTAAGTTCGGAATCGAGAATAATCCCAGAGGGTGCTAGCTGTTGATCACTGACAGCTACTTTCACTCCATCCTCGTTGGTATAGCCCGCGCCGATCTGACTCTCTAGTCAGTAACGTATTCTTCGAACGGATTGCGACATACAGTATATTCAGCGGCACTCAAAGTAGTCGGAATAGCAATTTGCTTCACAAATGGACCCTTGGTCTCCTGCTGAAGGTAGTATATGATCGCCTTGGTTGCATCGACCGGCGATCCTCCTCCAACAGCTACAATAATGTCGCATCCGGCCTCTTTGAACTTGGTGGCACCATTGCGTATGCCAGCGATTGGGGAATGCTCGCCGATTTCCCAGAAGGTTCCACCATAAGCGTTCTTCGACTTGAGGATAGCTTCGACCTTCTTAACTACTTCGGTCTAACATTCAAGTCAGTTGTAATAGCATGTAAAGGCAGGAGATGAATGTGCTACCTTAGTATACAGACTCTTGCCAGTAACGATCAATGCTTTGTGGCCATCGAGAAGGTCCAAGAGCGTAGGGAGAGCAGTCTGTACAGAACCAGCACCGTAGTAGACCCCTTTCAGGGTATCGGTCCAGGCATAATATCCGTGCGTCGCTGTCGACGAGTGAGCAGTTGAATCCAAGATGGACATGATGGCCGTTCTGGCTGAAATGATTGTACTAATAGTTGTCCCATGAGAGCCGATTCGGAGAGCGTCGTCGGCGGCAAATGCAATCTTCCCATCTTCCGTCATATATATCCCGGCGTCTCTGATGTGACGCCAGCCAGGATATCCATGCGATCTCTGAGTACGCGAGCACGTCTTATCTCTTTTCTTCGTACTCCCATCATCGAATCTCTTTCGACGACGCGTTACATGGCTTCAAACCACGGCCCCCCTCCTCCCAGGCCGGCGTTCGATCCAAAGCCTTCGTTCAAATTCACTCAGCCGCCGAATCCGAATTGGAAATTTGGTCAGGGATTGACAGACGAGGCAGTAGGTGGAAAAGAGTGGAAAGAAGCATATCAGGCTGGCTATAAGACATTTGACACGACAAAGGAGGAGCCTGGGTGAGCACTGGCGGTGTCAGACGCGTCCACCATGTTACTCACCATTGATTCGCTCCAGGGCAATCTACAAGCTCTTGATCAGCGGTGTTACACCTCGTCCTATCGCTTTCGTGTCATCCGTATCACCTGACGGCGTCCCGAACCTCGCACCCTTCAGGCAAGTTCTCTGCCTTCGATCTCGAGTTCGATTTGACAGATGATGTCCAGCTATTTTCAAGTGGTCCGTTTCACGACCATTGATCAAGAGATTCTTCCGGACTAATCTCCTCTCATAGGTGTCCCATGATCCCCCTCTCCTCATGGTTGCGTTTAGTCACCCTCCCGGCCGCGAAAAGGACTCCTGCGCGAACATTCGTCAAACCAAAGAGTTCACTGTCAATATAATATCGGAGCCCTTCGTTGAGGCAGCCAACTTCACCGCAGTTGATGCTCCGGCCGGCGAGAACGAGTGGACGGGCAGCGGTTTGACACCTGAACCCAGTGTAAGCTATCGCGGTCCTGTAACAATTGTCAAAAAAATGACAGGCATATAGACAGCCGTTGGACCGCCTCGTGTGCAGGAGAGTGCGTTCAGTATGGAATGCGAGGTATGTCAAGCGTTCGAAGTCAATAACTTTGCTCACTCATCCATCCGCTCAGCTTCACAAAATCGACGACTTCCATTCGGATCGGAACCCTGACCACTTGTCTACATCTCTGGTCGTTGGCCGCATCAAGCTGATCCATCTCCGCAAAGATGTCCTGACCGAGAAGAATACAGCTGATGCCGAGAAGCTCAAAGCAATATCAAGACTGGGTGACATCACATATGCAAGAATCGGAGATGGATTCCAAATCCCAAGACCTTCCTGGAAAGATGTGGAAGGAGAATACAAGAAGAGTGCTTAAGAGTTTATTAATTGTACATTGTAACAATTATTGTGTAATTCAGATATTCAAACAAGGAAATCCAGGAAAAGCTCCTCCCATTACAATTTGTGATTTGTGACTATTATGATAAGTTAAAGCAGAAGGCAGATCAGCAAAGTGACTCTAATCCACCTCCATTGCATCATCTGCCCTCAAGTCTCTGCCCCTTTGCTCCAGCCATTTAAATGACACTCTGCCTCTGGCATCCTGTAAGAATTTCAGGTCAGTTATTCTATCACATGAGTGGAAAAGAAGTCATACCCTTTCTGCAGCAACACCAAACTCAGCCATGTGTTCCCTGTAATGACCACTTGTCAGGGTAGCAAAAACCTCTGCTAACCTCTCATCATCAAGTCTCCATCTTTTGCTCTGCAAAAAAGCTTGATCCTCCTTAGCAAGATACCCAAGGTCTTTCTGTGTAGGCTTGAGTAAATGAACAAGATAATGACATCTTTCATTGGTGTCTGGATAGACAATCAGACACCTCCAGACAAAGCAGTCTGGAACTGTAGGAGCCTCCCAAAAGGTTTTTGGAAGGACATCAAGAGGGTTGATAGAATGTGCTCTGGGATTGTATGCCACTGTTGGGCTTGAGGAACGAGCTGGACCTGGTCCAGGGTCTGGATCAGGAGATTGGGCAGGGGAGGGTGTTCTTGGTGGAGGAGATGGTGAGGCATGGTGAGAAGATGTGTAGGATGGAATATAGGTGTGAGCTGGGTGTTCAGGCAACTCTACAGACATGGTATCATCATCATCTTGATCTTCCTGATTTTCCTCCTGAGACCTTGGTGAGTCTTGGCACTCAAATAAAAATAATAAATTATTTACCTCAGGAATCCAGTCAGGTCTGGGTATTTCACCCCATGAGCTTTTCTCCCTGGCTGCCATCTTCTTGGAAGTCTTCACATCTTCACAGAAAGCCTTCCACACTTGGTGGCTAAGAGGACTGCTATGGGCAATCCAATTAACCAGTATGTCCTCACAATGCCTTGCAAAAAAGTTGAAGACATCACATCTGCATGGTCTCCTCCCCTTCTTCTCTTCTGCAGCAGAATCCCAGAAGTCCAGATATGTATCCACCAGCCAATTCATGGTCCTGTCTTTTTTGAGAGGAGGAGCATCATCAGACTTGCAAGCATCCAGGATGAATTTCTGGATGTGATATTTCTCAAGGAACTTTCTGGAGTTCTTGTATGTTGACAGATGGAGTGAAGCCACTTCATACCATCTGGTCCTAGAGTTTTGTCAACTGAGCAACCCGAAATCAAACTGGAAAAGAGCAGATACCATTTGTCCTTTTTATATCCACTTATTTCAGCCACTTCTGGTGTCCTAGCTTGAAATCTGAGACCATTTTCAACATGATCAGCTGCAGAAACAAATTCAGCAAAATATGACAAAATAATCTATGGCTGACCAGAACTTACAGTTGAGGAATTGTGGCTGCGCATGCAGCCTGCCAATGACAAAAATCTTTATCCCTGCATGAAATTTCCTGCTGAAATGTTCCTCGGAATAGGACCTTCTGTCCTGCTGTTCCAGATCCTTCTTCAACATGTTCCAACCAAGAGTAGAGAGCCAATGTTCATTTTGCAAGAGCATTGAACCCTTAAAGAAGATAGGTCCAGCCATGAGCATTTCTTGAGTCTGTGCAAAACCAAGTATGTCGTCCAATCCTATCTGCTGGCCTTGGTGAATAAACACAACTGAGTCCAGAATCATTGGATCGGCTGGTCCAATGTTCTTTTCGCCGTGGAAGAGCCGGTCATCGGTGTAGGGTCCTAGTGGAAGCAAGCCTCGTGGTGGCATCGACACGGTTGTGCGGTTCGAGCAGACCAATCTACAGCGGCGGAGTCAAGAACGCCGCAGTTTCGGAGACGCGAGCGCGTCGGTCGCCCTGGACGGCCAACATCTCTGAATCTCGTCGCTCATTTTCTCACTAGATCCTTTGCATCATGCCTCCACGAAGAGCTCAAGATCACAATTATATGGCTGTAGACTCAGACTCGGACGACTCATTCATTGTCGAAGATGGCGATGGGGACTTTGGCGCGGATCGAACGAGAGGTGCGAAGTCGAAAGGAAAGGGAAAAGCGGTGCAGAAAGGAAAAGATAAAGGCAAGGGAAAAGGCAAGGAGGTGAGTTTGATACTTGAGTTCTGTCGCGGAGGCATTGACCAAGACTCGTGTCCGTTCAGCAACCTTATTCATGGGAGGCTTCATATACACGATCATGGGACGCTGTGCAAGAGGACGAAGGCGGTAGTCTTCAAACTGCTGTAGAAGATTTGTTAGCTCGCGGCCGTCGTCGAAGGTTCGTAACCTGGTCATAGTTCATGTCATCCAGGGTTTACGTCCTTTCTATGTCAGGCTTTTAGGCCCGAGTACTGCAATTCGACGAACTATTATTCGACATCTCATCTTAATCCTCGACCTATCCGCTTCTATGCTCGATAAAGACATGAGGCCTTCTCGATTTGACTTGACGCTTGAATATGCGCGAGCTTTCATCACAGAATGGTTCGACCAGAATCCACTTGGCCAGATCGGAATCGTTGGGATGAGAGCGGGGCTAGGAGAACGTGTATGTGATATGTCGGGTGAGCTCTCCTCTTTTTCTACTCACCGCTTGCTCATGAATTGTACAGGTAATCCGCAGGACGTACTGAAGCACATTTCTGACCGAGTGAAGCTGGAGCCTAACGGAGAACCAAGCTTGCAAAATGCTATCGAAATGGCTCGTGGAAGTATGAGGTTAGTATTCACCCTGTCTCTACTTCCTACTCGCGATAACCTTCGCTTCAGCCATCTGCCATCCCACTCTTCTCGTGAAGTGTTGGTCATATTCGGCTCATTGACTTCATGCGACCCCGGAAATATACACGATACGCTCGATGCTTGTGTGAAAGATCGAATACGCGTTTCCTTCGTCTCTCTTGCTGCTGAAATGAAGATTTGTCGAGACTTTTGTGTTAAGACAGGAGGTAAAAAGCTTTAACTCGCGTTTCAGTATACTTAAGCATCGTTCAAGGCACTTTCGGTGTGGCTCTGAACGAAGGTCACTTTAAAGATCTGCTTTTCGAGGGCATACCGCCCCCTGTTCAGACAGGTGCTGCCGCTACTGCAAAAACTGGACCTGGTAATCCGGCGGCCGATCTGATGCAAATGGGATTCCCCACAAGACTACCAGATACGGCTCCTCCAGCACTGTGTGTCTGTCATTCTGAGCTTAAGACTGAGGGATTTCTCTGTCCGAGATGTGGGGCGAAACTCTGCGACGTCCCGACGGATTGCGATATTTGCGGGCTTATGATCGTCAGCTCTTCACATTTAGCTCGAAGTTACCATCATCTCTTCCCAGTCAAACCATACGAAGTCTTGTGAGTGCGATGCCTCTTCGAAAAACTCTGCTAATACGTCAGGCTCTGTGAGGTAGTATGGACAAGTCTTCATTAACGATAACATCGCCTAGTGTGTGTCATGCGTGTGCCCTTCCCTTTCGTGAATCTCAGCAGTCCAAGACTCCCGCAACTGCTCCTGCAGAAGGCTTGAGTCCTTTAGGACGCTACCGGTGTCCTGATTGTGGGAACGACTTTTGCGCGGATTGCGACGTTTTTGTGCATGAAGTTATGCATGTCTGCCCTTCCTGTCACGATCCAAAACCAATTCCGCAGCCGTCGTAGACTACATACTTGCGTACTAATAATAAGGTTTTATTATCCTAAAATATCTCAAAGGCTGCCGAATAGAGATTCAAAGTCCGACCATCCATCGCCGTCGCTACGTTCGACCCTCTGCTCGCCCACCTCGATTCTCTATGCTCGCCTTGCTGCCCCTCACACTCGTTTTACTCCTCACTTGCTCCTCTTCCTATGCATCAGATACACCACTAAATGGCCCTTGCGACCAGGCCGATACCAAACTGGAAACCGGCACCTACCAACTGCTCTCATCCTGCCCCATCACGCAATTTTGCAATAGCAATGGTCAATGTCAAGACAAAGGCTGTCGACGAGACGAATTCCCTTTTGGATATCCTTCAGGTGGAAATCTTCCGCCTAAATGTCCCCAGGGACAGTTTTGCCCAGATGAAGAGGATGCTTGTCAACCGCTGCTGCCCGTCGGCAGTCCTTGTCAATTAAATCGCAATGGTGTGTTATTATTTGAACTTCTCTAAGCCACCGTCGCTAAATATGCTGTAGATGAATGCGAAGCACCACCGGATTTCAAGCAATTAGCAGGCGATCTTACCCAAAACTTCAACGGCAGCGTTTGCATCAACCTTACGTGCCAGTACGATGACCTTTATTCTCACCCCTCTTCGAGCTTTGAACACCGTACCTAGATGGGCGAATGCGACTCTTGGACAGCCATGCTTGGTAGAAAATGTGGCCTATATCGGATATGCTGCAGATGGCAGTGAATTCATCGATGTCGTTTCGCGGTACGTCCAGCTTACCAGAACCCTTACGACGAACCTCCTCATTGGGTCCATATTTTCTTAGCGGTAACTGCGTCAAAGGTCTCTATTGTGACGCCGTCGCCCTCCAATGCATGCAAACCAAAGCTCTTGGAGCATCTTGTGCGGCTAACAAGGAGCAAGTCACCCTCCATCAAAGGCTCCAGCTCTATCTAATCCCTCACTGCCTCCAGATGTGCCTCAAACAACTGTGACACCACCTTGAAGTGTGCTGTTTCAGCCGATTCTCCTCAGCACTTCGGCGTCTGGGTCTACGTGGTAGTCTTCATTGCAATTTTGGGAGGTACGTGGTCAGCTAGCTGCCCTGACAGTGGATTTAAGATTCCTAGGAATGGTCGGCACCCTCGTGACCTTGTTCTTCATTCATAGGAAAGATCGCGACCAGGACCGATCCAAGCGTCTTCAGTACTGGCGTGAACAGGTACCGTTCTTTCTGATTCCTCTGTCATTTTACTCAGATCATTCCCGCAGAACGCCTTCCGTCAAAACATCATGCAGATGCGTGATACCGCCCGGGCATCAATTCTCTCCCTCCCCCGAGACGGAGCCAGCACAGTCGGCACGAACAGCCCGCGTGGTTCGGCATACAGCCGTGTCGGCCTCACCTCTGAAGACTCTTCACTCCCTCTAGTGCAACATGCCGCCTCCAACCCCAGTGGATTGCGCAATCAAGTTTCAGACGATGATCGCGCTGCTGATGACAGTGGCGAAGAAGCACTGATCACCACCGGCAAAAAATCAAGACGAAAGCCTACTCGAAGAACATCAGTTGGGAGAATATGAGTCTGATTTCATAGACTATGTAGGTGGCGCGCTGAGATCCACGACTTTGAACGTAGGGCACGAATTGATTTCTCCTTGCATATTTTCTCTTGGCTTGTCATCATCATGGACGGATACTTTCTTTATCTCCCTCTTTGCTCCTACATTATAATCCTTGGACAACGAATCCCTAGCGATACCGATGTAACCGCTAGCTCTGATTCGATTATTCATGCCGTATACACACATTCGACATTCCGCTCTTTCTTTCTTTCTGATTCTTGTACACCATCTAGCGCTGTATAGCTTTGATAGCTCAAAGAGCTTTGTCTCAGAACCCGACACATCGACTTTCCGGGAAAATTATGCCTAATGCAGGTAGTCAAATGAAGCTTAGTGTTACAGTGTGAGTATCCAGAGGACTTTGCACTGAAAACTCAGGAGTTCCAGGCACTTTGAAATATTTCGCAGGCTAACTCTAATTTGAGCGCGCGGACTCGGAGTAAGAACTAAACATCGACAAACAGTCCACATTAGGGACAACGAAACTGACGTCGCGGCATATCGGCGACTTTCTTTGCAATTCGCTCCCCGCAGCCCACAGCATTTCTCCACCGATCTCGTATGGACGCTTTTCGATCAAGCAGGTCGACGTCCACCCATCAACGACTAGAAACATCAACGCCTTCGACGTCACCACCACCGCAGGAAGAAGACCTCAGCAAAGCTACAGCTTGGGTTGAAGAGGAGCACGCGCCACCATTTCCTGCAAAATGGAAGGGCAAAGGGAAGCAAGTCGACGATGACGACGACGAGGTCGATGTACATTCTAGTGGAGACGGGCTGGATTCATATCCACCTGTGGACGATGAGGCCGAAGGACGGAGAATAAGCGAGGTGAGTACCGGCATCCCAATTCTGTCTTCGCGACGCGCTGCCTCAAGCTTCAAATTGCTGACTGGGTTTTTGGGATAGAACCTGAAACGATGGGAAGAAGCCGAACGACGCAGGCGGAAACAACTACGTGATTCTACTCATAATCAGCACCAGCCATCGTCGGTCGTTGCGGACGTCAGTAGAAAGGCGTCGGGCTTGCTGTGGAGCTCCCGCAACTCTGGACATACAGCAGCTAGCACACGACCTCCGAATCTAGGTCCAAAAACTCATCAAGTCCTCTCCACGAACGATGAGCTGGAGGGTGTCCCTCTAGACCCGATCAATGTCACCCATTCCCCGTCACCAACCCCCACACCTACCCAAGCCACCCAACAATTCGACCTTCAATTACATTCACAGCCTCAAGACCATGGCTTAATACGACGTGACAGTCTTGTCTCCGCTGAACTCCACGTTCCGGAAAATCCGTTCGAAGACCCTGTAATAGTCTCCCGGACGTCGTCATCAGGTTCCGGAAGCTCTGGCAGTGCTGTCATGGTTCCCTCGTCTACTTCCTCCGCACCTCCTCATTCCAATACCCCTCCTCCAATCAGATCTCCCTCGCCGAAAACACAGACTACCCTTCGAGAATCAACATCATCTAGAGCGTCGAACTCAACTACTACTACGGCCCATTCGTCAACGGCACGCCCTATGCTTCCAGAAAGACAAACTACCATCGGTCCAGATGGCAAACCTGTCCGAACACACCCTCCGCGGATTGCCAGTCCTGCGGCATCCTCGATACAGCAGCAAGATTTATATATGGATCCTGACCCTCATGAGAGTCGTTGGTGGACAGACTGGCTATGTGGATGCAGAGAAGGTCCTAATAGGGGAGGGGACGACCAAGTGAGTCCTGTCTGCACCTTAGTTATCCAGTCCTCACCATGTGTATCTCAGGCTGGACGAACAAATCCGTTTGAATAGATTTCGCGGGAAATATTTTATTCGACTTCGCCAATTTTTCGCTTCTCGTCATGGAAGTTCGCTGCATTAAAGGGATATGACTGCACATTGTCGGACCTCTTATTATTTCGCACATGTTACTTCAAGATTCATACTGTAATGTAATTCGATTCTGCGTACACTGGAACACTGGCTCTCAAGCTTCAAACTAGAGGACTGTAGGCTTTCCCGAAGTTTGCATTAAGGCTCGCCCTTGTTGAAGATACATGCGAACTTTATTTCCACCTGCTACAGTCTATGTCCCAGCAACCTGGATGCCAACACCGTCACAAACAGCGTTGAAACTGTGGCTTCAGGGAAACTATGGATCAACCCGGTGAATGGCCGAATAATGCAAAGGCTTTGCGAATGATACTCTGAGCACTTGGCATGAACTTTTCTGTCGGCGGAAATATATTAGAGGCAAGATACATTCGAGACGAGGCTTGAAACCGTTGCCTGCAGGAGCTTTCCGGATCAAGATTCGGAGAATTGAGGAAAGCCTAGCCTGAGCCCGATATCTCCGTTCATCGCGTGGCTCCACGTGGCTCGCTTAGCGCTCAACGTTAACCCGTACGGACACTTGTCCCTGCACGAGCTGCACGCTGCGATCGTCGATCAAGTCTTGCTTGGATAAACCCTGCGTATCGTCTGCTTTTATCTTCAAAGTGAGGGCCGCGCACAAAGCCTCACAAACTTCCACGGTTTTGTGACAGGACTTTTTTCTCTAGGAGTCCAGGACCTTCAAGACGCAGACGGATATTTTCTGATGCGCCGATCTCTGTCAGTGTTGCAGCTTCAGGTTGATAACGCTTGGATGAACCCTCTCTGATAGCCTAAGATCGAACACACCATGTGCAGCACACAACATGGCAGCACATCGCCGCCGAGGTTCGGTAATTGTGCATCGGATATCAGTCGAGGCGAACATCGAGTGATCGAAATTTACGAAACGAAACTGCACGACGCCGTTGAGAATCTTGAGATACTCGGAAAAACACTTCTGGGATGTTTCTTGGGCTGATATTCCAACGCCAGGCAGCCACAGTACAAAAGAGACTTGGAACCTTTCTTGCTGCCGGATTTTCTAGACCATCATACGGGAACGCTCATAGTTCTCGTTGACTATCCAAACATCGCTTGTCAATGGTATTTTCACCGACTCGGATTAGGCCTATAGCCCCTCACTTCTTTCTGGGATTGTCAGAGTGCCTCGGACCCGAAGTCGATCAAGAAATTCCAACACAGTACCGAGGGGTTCTGACTGCTGTTGCAAACGCCTCTACATACTAAGACACACACGTTGGAACAAGAGCCTGTTAACGATGCGCCTTCGATCTAGACTCCCGAACCTCGCAGTGCCCTCGATCTGCCCTCGATGCTCTGTGTATCACACTCAGGGTTGTCTAACGGCATCCCGCCCTTGTCGTGGGAGTCTTGCGGCATTGGTCGACCAAAGTACAAGACCAACGAATGGAATGCGAGGAAACAGCATGCTGCTCGATATTGAATTAATGCTCCGCCTGCTCGGACATTGTTCTCTCCTAGGGCCCTCCAAAGGATCCGGTCCTTCTGGTAGACTGGTCCTAGAACTGTTTCAAAACTGCGAAGCAAGACTGAATACCACTGGAGGTTAATTTCGACCGGTGTTTTCCTGCGAATGACTCGCATACTAAATGTCCTTCTACTTGGCCGGGGCTGCTGCGACATTAATGCATAATGAGCTTCTCTGCAGATCGACATGAGATCCGCACGGTTCTTCGTCCGGGAACAGGGCTCGCCGGACTCTCTTCTCTCTCCTGCCGGGCGATATTCCAAGGCACGGGAAGCTTCGGGATCTCACTCGACCGTCATTAATCCTTTTCGAGGAATCCGACTTGTGGCGCTACTCTTTGGCCCTGAGGAAAGTCTTAGATTTCCTCAAAACCCACTCTTCTCGTTGCTCAAGCAGCTCAACCATGATGGCAATGGTCCCTCCGATAAACTCGCAACAGCTTCAATGACTTCTCTGTTATTCCGGAACATATATTCTATACTCCAGGCTCTGAGCGTCGGAGGCTCAGATCGTCTAAGTGACCTTGGATGTCTTGTGATTCTTTCGACCATTTTTATTCTGTCCACATTGCGAACCTGGCCGGCAATGGTGACAGCAAATCAGAAAGGCAAACAGAAACGCCACAAAGCCTCCCATGAATCAGGCTTGACCGGAGGTTACGGCCAACATGGGATCTTCGTCTCTTCTCACATTTTCAGGTTCGCAACGACTGCTTCCGAACAGCGGAAAACGGAAGCACACGCTTTCCTCAGATCGACGATTTTCACCGAGAAAAAGCCGGCGCCGTCGAGAGAAGAATACATGAATAACGATCTTCTGGGGCATCGTCTGCTGCATCGACGCAGGTGAGGATCGTGTTCACTGTAAGGACGAACAAGATTATTCTCACAGGGTGGCTTCGCCCTGAGGCCCAGGCACTGATCAAGCCGAACTCCGAGAAACATTTCCGCTTCTCTCGGATGTGCTTCTTCCGACTTTGTTCCTGATAAAATTTCTTCCTCACTCATGCCTTTCGTGCTGCGAACTGGATTCACTGGGTGACTTCCCGTAACTCGTTTAGAACAGAAAAAATCTAAATTTTGATCTAAAATGTTGGTCGGCCAGTTCTCGGCGAAAAAGCGTGACATTTTCAAACTCCGCCGATCATTCGATCGTACGAAACGCAGGTCTAAACCGCGATATCTAGGAGGTGGGTAGACCCCCCCAAACCAGATTCCAACTCGCGTTCTAAACGCCTGTTCAAGCTCCGTCAACCCAAGTTAGGGAAGAGCCACCGATCGCGAGTCATCTCGTGCCTTATCCCACCCTTCGGCATCTCCCGCCCTCCCTCAACCGATGTCGCTCGACGCTATCTACGCTACAAACCTCAGCTAATCTGCATTAGAACTTCTTCTAAGACCTTTATAATCGCAACTGGACCCACCAAAATTCCCCAAATAATCAATTGGTTAGGTAATCTTGATTTGTGTTTAAAAAAAAAAAAAAAAAATCATTTTGGACGCGTCCGACCTGCTCAGCATCACCTCTCACCTCGCCATCTGACCTTACAGAAGGAACAAGAGCCTCGACGCATCCCAACAAATGTTGAGGTGCGACTGAAGGCGCTGTGCTGGTCAGGTAGTAATTAGGTTAGCGACGCGTTGGCTGGAATAGGAAGGCAGCGGAAGGGCGGGTCGTGGATGCCGAGATGCCGAGAGCTACGCGGTTCCGACAATGAATTTAGAAATCTCGGCGTTACGGTTTCACACTTGATCTAAACTGGGTCTAAATTTCAGGGAAAACGAGATGTCACACTTTGTGATGCATGTCATTTAGATCAAAAGTTCTAAATTTCTTACGGGAAGTCACCCACTTTGATCAATGGGATATGCCCTGACTAATGATTGTGCTGTCTCTGGTCCCTACGATTATCGATATCCGAATTTTTCTCAGGGTAAACAGGGATCTCAGGGAATGAATCAGATATTTTGGTTTGCGGATACTGCCTTCCCCGCACTCTCATAATATTGGCCTTGCGTTGGTCCGGATCGCATGTGGCCCAATCGAGCTGAAGCCATCCAACGGTCTCCGCCTGCGTTAGTTAGGTCACCAGCTTGCTGACCCCTTCGAGTTCTCGTTGCCAATGGACAGCTACGTCAATGAGATCGACTCGTCGAGGAGCTCTAAACCTTCGTCACAGAATTGAGTGGAGTGCATTCGGCGAACCAGTTAAGGAGATCGTTGGTCCGAGATCTAGACCATCCGATCATACTGCGAGAGATTTTCTAAATCAAGCAAAACCGCCGAAGTCGTGTTATCTGCTCCGTCTCGACTACCAGGCACGCCATGCACCTGGAAGGGTTCGATCCGTATTGTCAGAGATCCCTGGACGCCGTCCCTCCGAGGATCGCTTAACCAATATCAGTGGTTCTGGATTTACACGCTGGCTCGTCCCGATCCATCATATAACAAACTTGGCCAAGATGAACCGTCGCCTGATCCTCTGTTCCCCGAACTCGCGTCTGTCGACTCGCAGCAAGCCTCTGCGCGAGGCTGCTATCCACTCCCGAAGACATGTCTTCGGTCTCAGCCTTTCTTGAGATCCTCGCGAACTCTATGCGAGATCTCTTTGGAACGCGATACTTGTCCGGTAAATTTTCGCTCCGAATATTGCTCGAGTGTATGATCTGATACATCCCCCTGTTGCCAACAGGCATAGGATTCGTTGTGCTTGCTTATGATCATTGTCTGTGCCTCAATGACGAGATCGTCCTTGTCTGGAAAGCAAAGAGCTCATTCGCTCGGACTGCCTTCCTGTTCAACAAATATATTGTGGTGTTGAGCTCGGTCATCATCGCCTGGGGTACGCCTGTTCTGTTCATTCGCGTTCAATCCTGATTCATTCAATTTCTGTCCCAGAGATCAATGGCTTCTCGGGTCCATGGGCAGGACAGGTACGTCTTAAAGCTTCATCGCCAATCGCCGTCACTCACTGTGCATCAGTTGTGAGGATAATGGAACACTTGTGTAATGATGTTCAACTGAATTTCTTGCAGCTGTCAGATCTGGATTCCGATCGCAGGCGTTCTGGGTATCATTTCACAAGCTCTTGCCAATCGTATGTCTTTGAAATGCTACCATACGTCGCCCGTTGATCTCATCATTTGCAGTCTTACTCCTCCTGCGTATCTATAGTCTTTGGGACCATCGCAAGAAAGTGATGCTCGTCACACTGGCGGTCTACCTATCCTGCTTCCTTGTTTCTATCAGTTTCATTGGTATCACAATTCATCGTCTTCGGCGTAGGTTTTTTCTCCTGATTCTAAGGATTTTGTACCAACTGAAGTCATATAACAGCTGAGATGGTCTATTCTGGCGAGCCATTCCGCACGTGTGTTTTGTTGAAAAAAAGTTCTTCATTATCCGTGGCATGGGGTGTCCCGGTATGTCAACATCACCGCCCACTTCGGCCTCATTTAACTCCACCTTATCAGATTCTTTTTGATGTATTTATGGTTTGTTCTACGGTGTTAAATGCATTCGACCGACCACGGGGCGTGGACACGAAATTGACCCGCTTGTTGCTTCGAGACGGTGTCCTGTATCATGTGGTAAGCACCCACATCTATAACTTTGTGGATCTTATAGGCCTTATACCAACTTCTTACCAGACTTTTGTTTGTAAGTCAGGCTTCGGACTCCGATGTCGAGGCGGCTGAACCGATTACCATTATAGTCCTCCGACTATTTAATTTCTCGCTATCAATGACTTCTTCCGTTCGTTGTCTTTGTTTTGTTTTATTGATATATGACTTCTCACCTCTCTGTCAGTCATCAACTGTTCTTATGGGATCATAGTAAGATCTTCACTTTTCTCATCCATTTCGTTGTTCACTTAATTGACCGAAGCTTCGTCTGGGCTATGATCACCGCCACACTCAATCGTATGATCCTCACCTCACGCAACCGCGAAGAAAATGCAAGCATCGAAGATCTACTTTATCCGGAGGATGATGAAGGCGTCAGGTCGAACTCCACTAGCAAACGATATTCTTCGACATATCCTCTCAACGATCTGTCGTTGCAGGACTCGAGACTTGCGTCCCCCCGAGCTGAGAGTGCCCGGTCTTATTGGGACGAACTTCATGATTCCTCGCGTTAAATATCTATTTTATTCGTCGCATTCGGCTTGCCAAGTGGCTTCTGGGTTGGCTGGTCCGAAGGTTGTAAGGAGGGTAGATAATATTTTTATTAATCACTAATTGAGAGATCCGCTTGACAAAGGCGATGTTGTACACATAGAATAGTGAGGAGGGAGCAATGAAGGTGGTTGTGCTGCATCAGAGCAGAAAGAACCTCGTATTCCGGAAATGCGATTCAACAGTGTACCCCGGAAAGTGAATTACCTGCAGAATGTAATGGAGGTGACAAAAGCTTTCGGAATAGAATGATGCCGAAGACGAGGAAGGCGGATGTGATGGGGAGATAACTTGCGCTGCCAGTGCGACTCCGGTCCTTAAACTATCATCCTTCAGTTCGGCGGTACGTGTTGCGTTGCTGACCGTTGCAAGGTGCATAGGAATGAAATCCCCGTTTGCTTGACCGCCCAACTGTATGGAATTTCAAGCATTCAGTACAGAACGGTATGATCCTTCGAATCCTTACTTGGGCGCATCAGGATCGTGTTTCAGGTGGCAAATCGGGAATGGCGAGAGATGAATATTCCGGGCGATTTCGGCAAGTTCGCTGCAGAGAAGATTGATGGTCGAAATTTGGGCGTTGGCGTCGTATGCCCATTAAAGCGCTTTCACTTCGAAGGCTGCTAGCAGTACCAATAATATTTCAAGCCTGGGATCCCCCTGAGTCACGATGAAGATTGTAGAATCCCGGTCGACGCTGCGCTCGGGCACCGAAGTGGCTCACTGCTCACACCATGCTACGGTAGCGACCCTGTGCTGCCAGTAGACCATGCAGGAAGCCAGGTTTCGAATAATACCAGACCAGTTCAAGGCTGACTTCATTCTCGACCTCCACCTCAAGAATTGAACAACTCAAACGAGCTCGAAAACTCCCGATGACCCCAAGTACGAGGAACCGTCGTCCGGACTTTCTGATCGCTCGAGCGTGAGTCGTGGTACAAAAGAAAGTAAAACTAATTATGCGAACCCCACGGGCGAGGGATGCCGACGGAGGCTAATGGCGGCGAGCGGTATATTTATGGCTTCTTGTTCCCACACTCCCCTGCAGCTGCTCCGCTAATGCCCACACATCGAAGTTCGTTGCATCATGTGAACAACCAGAAGTTCGCATTCCTAATGAAACCGACCCTCAGCCTCAAACTTCCTCTCATTGGTTCTTTGTTTCTAATGTCAACCTGTCTGACAAGCTTCGTTTCGTATCCCCAGCGGTTCGAGCGAAGAGTGTTTTGTTTTGTTTATGGCCCTGGGATTAGACTTGAAGAAGACAAGAAAAGAATGCTACATAATGATCGCCCCAGTCGTCTCTGTGGGGCATGCGCTCCCGCACACTAAAAGTAGCCGTGTGCTCGGATCAAATTACTCAACAGCCATGAGAGCGGGGCAGCATCGGTGAGAACATATATGAACCAGAATGACTGAGCACAGTTCCCCCTTTCTTCGCCTGCCCGCACTCCACCCTTTGAAAAGGTAGACGTCGCCCTGTTGTGCACGCTCAGCTCTCACTGCGCCCAGCATGTCTACCCTTACGCCTGCCGAAGTCGCCGTTGTCATGGTCGAGACAGCCGTGGTGAAGCATAACACGCGTCCAGACAAAGTATTCGCAAAAGCCGTGAGTGAAAGAGCCGACATGGATGAGAGTAGCATTTGAAACATGGACTTTTCTAGTTTATTGCAGGGATTTTCTTGTCGTTTGGTGGCTTGCTGTCTCAAGTCCTTTCCGCGGGTTCTCCGGGCTTGACGGCATCCAACCCTGGAATGGTCAAGATCCTGAGCGGCTTTGTCTTCCCAGTCGGGCTCGTGATGTATGTGATTTTTTTCCCCTTTGTTGGATCCCAAATTAACCTTCTCTTTAGGATTGTCCTTCAGGGTCAAGAACTGCTTACGAGCAATATGATGGTTTGTGTCGCCAAACGGAGGAAGATGCCTTGGGCTGAATCCAGAGTAGACTTTCCCTATGGCATGGATCAAACGCCGAATCCCATGGTGGTCAACGCCGGCCAATTGGCTCATCGGTACGCACAGGATTGTGTTTGGCACTGAACTTCCGAGTCAATGTCTCCAACAGTTTTCTTCGGAAACTTGGTCGGCAGCTTGTTCTTTGATGCGATCCTTGTAAAATGTAAGCACATCGTTCGCGCTATTTCGCAATTAATCTCATCTTTATTTTCCTCAGACACCGCCGTCGTATCCACCGATCCCTATTTGACGGGTATCAGAGAGGCAGCCATGTACGTAGCAACTGCACAGATTTGAGTGACTCGAAATTGAGCGTACGATAGTAAGAAGGCCATTACACCGGAGTGGCATCAAGTTTTCCTCCGAGGAATTGGATGTAACTTCCTCGTCTGTATCGCTGTCTGGGTAAGTCAATAGTAGTCTAATCAAAGCCATACGTGCTAACAGACCTCTTATTATATAGCAAGCTGCGGCAGCGCGAGAAGTATATTCCAAAGTAATTGCTATCTGGATTCCGATCTGGGTACGCAGCTGTTTGCCTGCTGATATCAGAGCCTGCCCTGATCCAACCTAGATCTTCGTCGCATGCTCTTATGACCACGGTATGTCAACTATCGTTTGATAATGAACAATCACTCATCATGTTGGTATAGTTGTCGCTAATATGTTCTTGGTGCCAATGGGAATTCTTCTCGACGCTCACGAAGGGCTGACGACCGCTTCATATATCCGAAAGTCAGTACCGAAATTGAGATCACTCACACGATTTTACTCATAATCTCTCCGAATAGGTCGTTAATTGCCGCTTTCATCGGAAACGCAGTGGGAGCTCTTCTCGTCGCTCTGCCATTCACTTGGTTCTACCTCGGCGATTACAGAGCAGGGGGTATGGAAGATATGGAAGAAGGAGAAGCTATCGCAGGTAGAGATGCTGCGCAGCCTAGGAACGACCTCGTGACGATGGATGGGAGCAAGGGCTCGAGTATAAACAACCAGAAACGCGATTAGTTTCCCAGCAGCGTCGTCACTTGATCTCCTCACGTTACTTTGTAAATTAAGATACCATCTTGTACGATATGCGAGATCGAATTTGGGCGATAGCTGGCTATAAATCGGCAGCGGGCATAAAGTGCCTGTGATAAGCCAGCGGGATTCTCTTAAACGTGGAAACATCGAACGTGCTGGTTTGACTATCGCAGAAGTGGCTCTATGATTAAATTTCAAGCAGTAAAATCTACATACTAGATGGGATTTTTATGACCAGCCACATATTATGGAGTTTAAGGCGTCCTCAGATGACTCGATGACCGGGAGGTCGAGGTCTGAAGATTTGCCACTCACTTTCAGGCTCCGCCAGATCCGATCTTTGCCGCAGCAATGGAGGATGTACGTGCCTGAGATAAGTATATCAGTCCTGTGGAACTTCGAAGCGGAGATCTGAGGAAGCCAGGAACGTATCTCCGGCAGTGTTTATATATAAATCTTCCCCAAAAAGTGACCTACAAAGGCAGAGTATCAAACACAGGAGTTAGCGCTACATTGTTGAAGGGTGCCATGAGGCTTCTTGTTGTCTGCGTGCTGTTCTCTGCACTTGCAATGCCTCTCTTTAGTCAGACATGTGACGGCGATTCAGGAGATCCGCTTGTACGGGTATGTCGCAGATGCTTTACTTGCTGTCAGTGATGATGCGCCAAGTGACGCATACTTCTCATTATCCGTACCAGTGTCGCCAATTTTGCGTTGCGTGTTGCGATTCGATGCCTGACGATCCTCGATGCGAAGATGGTCCCAAAGCGTGTATTCTAGATTGCTGTCAGTGTTTCTTCGAATCGGAAGGGAGCTGTCTATTCCGTACTGACTGGTCGATCCTACAGAGGAGGCGTGAGTTACAGATAGGTCTCGAGGAGGCAAGCTCAAGTTAGGAAGGAAGGAACGTCACAGAATGTCTCAATATCCCCTCTGTAATCCTCCTGCCAAAACAAAAATCCTTTGCCGAAAGCCTCTCGGGACGCGAGAAATCTTGAGCTCTCAGAACATGGCCGGAAAAATGATAGGCTCAGGAGACATAAAGCAAAATCCGTGTTGCCAACGTTGCGAGTGAGAAAATTTGGTTTTGTGCAGCCTCCAAAGTGTCTCCGTCAAGTGAAGCGTGCCTTAAACGACATTAAGAAGATGGAGTATTCTGAGAAAATGGCATCGGCATTGATGCTGTGAGATTCGAGATTATGTAAATGTATTCGACGTAAACTCCAGGTCTTTGGATTTCCCTCACTATGAGACATGGTGAGACATGGGCTCTGTCGGCAGGACTTCGCAGGAGACGGGCCCAGTGGTGGACAGGCGTCGACCGGGAGCATATGATTAGATGTCCTTCAGGAAAATGATATATATGGAGCTTCTCGTTACTCGTTAGCCCTGCTAATCACTGGTACGCTCTCAGAGGCCTAGGGGAAGCATGAAACTCCATTTCGTCTGTATCTTCCTTGCCGCTCTTGCAAGATCCACTCTTGAGCAGTCATGTGACGGAGATGCCGGTGATCCAATCGTATCGGTATGTTACCAACGCTCCACCTCCGGCGGGTTCCTTGTCACAGGAAAATTCTGATCATGTGCACGGTCGACACCAGTGTCGCGAATTTTGTGCAGAATGTTGTGCAGCGAATCCTAGCGATCCTCATTGTGATGGGGGTGTCAAGTTTTGTATCGAGGATTGCTGTAAGTCTCGCCTTGGTTGGGAGATATTTTGTCGAACCTACTAAACAATGATGCATGATCACAGGGGATCTATGAGTGTGTGATGGGACTATAATTGTCGTAAGAAATCACGCAGGATCTCTTCCGAAGAAGTAGTGGTGCCCTAAGATGAATTGAAGAAACTCAAGATCAACTGTTCTGGCGCGAGAGAAAGGACTGGCTCAAACACCATGAGGCGTGATCCACCTCCTGCATATTATCTTCGGCTTGAGCCATTCCTCGGTCAGATTCCCGAATTGGATTCACAGCGTTCGATGTGCCTGTCAGGCTAGTACACCGTTCGCGCGTCTGTTTTTCGAGTTCTCAAGCGATGTTTCGGCGGGTCAAGAACTGCCATCCGACTTATCGACAGGGCCAGAAGGAGGAATTTGTGTAGAGGGAACGCGATCGGTAGATCGGCCCTCAAAAATCTCTGGGATCGTATGCTGATAAAAGCTGAAGTAGTCTGGCCCTCGCGCTGTCTTCCGGTCCAGAACAACTGTGATGCCGCACTCCTCGAAGTATCAAGTAGCACAGCAATCGTGAATCCGTCGTTGCACCAGATCAAGAAATATTCGCAGTAAGAACGGAAGCAATAAAGATAACTCGGATGATAATCCGCGAAACTCTGTCGATGAGAGGTCAGTGAAGATAAGAAACAAACACACGTGCGTGATTAAGCGCTCATCTCGGTAGTTATATCTAAGCGAGGTGGTGAAATTGTCGAGCTAAAGAAAGTGAGCAGCTGCGTCAGTCTTCAAACCTTTAGAGCATGAGGCGTTGAGGTCTTTGATACATGCTTTAGTGCATTGGTATTAAAGCTTCAGATGACCGCGAAGACAATTAAGGTATGCGCATTATCGGGACGCACGAAGAGAAGAATTTAGGGGTCCCTTGCAAGGACACGACGGATTCAGACCCATACAATCGTTTTCAAGGAGCGGTAGAGATTAGGCGGCACTTCAACAGAACACTCATTTAGCCTAATTGGGTAATAACATGAATTCTCAAGGCCACATTAATCGCCGCTGGGGAAAGCCAAGCCTCTGTTCTGTGAATGTTCATTATCAATCGAATGACGCAGTGAGATTAATGGACCAAGAATCAAGTGATTCTGAAAGAAATTTCAATGATAAAAGGTCTGCCAACTGGCCATACGTACCTATCAATGAAATTCTTCATACTTTACTCACTTGCTTTCGCCACACTCATCGGGTTGGCTCAAAGCCAAGTGTGTGATGGTAATGCTGGCACTCCGGGCCCCCAAGTACGTCCGATTGACTATATCCATCAAAGTATATCTAAGTATCATATTTGAAGTGCGCGAAATTTTGTTCGCAGTGCTGTGCAGAACATCCCTCTGATCCTCATTGCGCCGATGGAGGAGCAACGTGTAGGGCAGACTGCTGTAAGACAGATTCTTTCGGCAAGAATTTGCGTACCGGGCTGATAGATATATGGTAGCGGATCTCTAGAGTGGTATGGGCAAGTATACAAATCTATGAACGAGATCACTCACCTCGTGCGCTAATTTGAGCGGGGACAGCGAAATTCCCTGATTGGTTGAGCCGGAAAGGCCTCTGCTTGAGAGCTTTAATTAGTTTACTACATACTGGGCATTTTGCGAATAGGCAGCCGTTCCCAAGGGCTGATCACTACAACGCAGTGGAAGCACGTTCTGGAGCGAATGTCTCCCTAAATCGAGTGTATGCGATTCTGAATCATGAGTTATGGAAGCGGGGTGATTATCACGAAGGGTACGCACTGGATTGCAGCCTGAGAGAATCCGAGCCGAGCCATGAGAGTCAATCAGGGTCATTATGCAAAAGAAGGGCCCTTAACGCACAGCTACAGGCGAACCCTCTGTAACGCCATGTGAGAAGACTGAGTAGTATGCGAAGGGATCAGAGTTTGATCTCAACAAGAGCATAAAGCTTCGAAGGAAGTCTCGATAGGCGTCATACACGGGGATTGATAACACGCCAACAGATATCATGAAGTTCATTGCCATTTTCCTCTTCTCGCTCGTCGCGATCGTAGGAGCTGTTCACGGTCAGATAATATGTGACGGCAACGCGGGAACGCCTGGGCCTCAGGTTCGTCTTGATTGCACTGCTAGTTCTCTCCTGCTTTGACGATATGACAATGCTCTGTCGCCGTAGTGTGCAGCATTCTGTTCAATGTGTTGTGCCGAAAATCCTACTGATTCCCATTGCGCGAACGGCGGCAAATTATGCAGATTGGATTGCTGTGAGTCGAATTTGTAGCATGGACATAATGTCGACAGCGTTCTCATTGGCGTATACCAGCGGATATGTGATGGTAGAGGACAGGCCGCCAGCTCAGAGTCGGAGAATTCGTACTTTTTGATGGAGTGAAACGACAGTGCCACGATATACTAGTACTAGTAGTGATTCGTTTATGTCAGCATTATCGTGAACAGTCTCGAAAGCAGCTTCGACTGACGAAGATATTCTGGCAGAGACTCATCAAATATGTGAGCTAGGTCAACGGTTGCCAGTGTTTTCATGCACTTGCTGATTACGTAACGACATGCTCTCCGCGACTCTAAAGTCATTTCATTTTCGATCTTTCGAACTACATCAGCTGCACCTACTGTGAGCTGAAATATCGTTGCGATATCTTCATTCATTGTCATCGATATCGTTACTGCGTTTGGCTTGTGCACCCAGCCAAAGAACTTTCGACATCAAGAGGCTCATTTCTTAGCTTCTTGGTGGTGATGCCACCGACATTCAGGCAGTCATCTGATGGTTGAGCTGAGACAATTAGGACAACAGTATACCTGTACGTCTTTTTGAAGCTTTCGTTATCATACTTAGAGACTCAGTGACATCTGCGCAGGCCAAGGTTCAACCATCTCGATAGTTCATGCACCGAGCGCTCGAATTGTCTGATCAGCCGATGAGTCGGAAATGAACTATGAAAGTGGATGCATTAGCAAGCCAACTCTGTAAACATGCGTCTTGAGCTGCAGCCATTGCATCTCCCCAAGGCCCTCATGTCGTTTCGAGATAACGATGGTGTCCCAAGTCTCGATTCTCCCTCAGCGTGTACCGTCTCACACGATGTCTTCGACACCCCGACATTCAGAAAGCTTATCAGTGTGGCTGAACAGCAAGCCGAAACTCTTGAAGGACATAGCCCCTTGTTGGAAGCCCTGAAGAAAGATGCTGAGAGTGGTTCGTCGTATGCCTGCTATCGCACTATCTAAGCCATAAATGTCCTCAATTCACAGATGAGCAGCCTTATGAAGAGCGAGATCCCGACGATGAACAGACATGGAGTGCGATGTATAAGATCGCAGCCGAGCAAATCCGACCGAAGGTGGAAGAATGGAAGAGCTTCATGGATGTCTCACTTGTCTTTGTACGTCGACGTCGCCCAGATCTCCCTGATTCCTTCTACTCACACTGCACCTCAATTCGCAGATTGCCCTGTTCCTGGCTGTTCTGACAGCCTTCCTTATTCCGATAACGCAATCCCTCACCCCGAGCCCCAGCGCTACTTCCGTAACGATCATCAATTCCACCAACATTGTGATTACGAACCAAAACTCGGCCAGCGATAGCTCCTCCGCACCTCCTCCTCCAGACTCTCTGCAAAAAATTTGCGCCTTCTATTTCTTATCTTTGATCGTTGGGGTAGGTCCCGTAAACTTATCACTATCGTATGACTCTGAAGGATCATTTGTCTGCAGATCTTCAATGCAGTCTTGTGCGTCCTTGGCCGGCAATGGACTGGGAAAATGAACTCCGGAACCGAAGGCAAGACAAATCTTGAGCGAACTTTGCTGCATGAGGAGCGACGAGCGATGGCCGAGCGATGGCTCGAGCCCCTTGTCATTGCCCTCTACTCGTCGCTACTTCTATCCATTGCCTTGTTCGTATCGGGACTGCTTTACCAGGTCTGGACCCTCGCCGATTCATTCTCCGGACCAGCACCCACTCTACTCGTCGTCTGCTATCTGGCCAGCTTTTTGGCGTTCACGATCCTTGTTGTCATCGCGACGACAACGGGTCATGCAGTAATTCACAGAGGATCACCGTTCCAGGGCCCTTTCAGCCAGATCATATGTCGGCTTATCGGTCGCCGGTTCACTGGACGAAACCACCTGGTATCATCCACATTGAATCGGCCGGTCCGCAAACGATGGGCTGAACTCAGTATGTCAATGCGACAGAAGATACTGAACTTGTACATGGAGCTCCTTTCAAAAGCCAGCGATTCAGAGCTCTTGGAGCGCGCTGTTCCCTCATTTGTCTACCGACATTGGATCGATGCAGAGACCCTTCTTCCTTTGAAGGAAGCTTACGCGAGACTATTGGGCACTGATACGTCCTCTCGGGTCAAAGGCACTGTCAGAATGCAACTATTTCACTTTATGCGCTGGATCAAGAAGAAAAATATGCAACAGCATGCCGAAATTATAACATGGTGCAAGAAGCTCTCTTTTGAGATCATGTCCAGAAGCAGTTCGGACAGCTTCCGAATATTCTTTCCACTTTACAAATTCTTCTTGTCTTTCGACGAACACAACAAAGACCTTCGACAAACCTCTGATACTGACTCTTTCGAGTCTTGCATATGCGATTCCCTCTGCACCTACGACCAAGATGAAGGATTGGGGGACCGAGAATACTTGTTCCTTGAAGCTTTACACTACTGTGATCGGCTTCGAGAGGACAATCGACAGGATGACATCACGCGATTAATGGAGGTCATAGATCGTCCTTCGCTCATCAGGTCACTCCTGAGGGATCCAGATCACTTGATCGAACCAGCGTTTGAGAACATGATGAACATGTTCCTGAGTGGAAAGGAAGCGCAAGTCCTATGCGATTTGGCCGGATTTTTGAGTACATTCCCGGTCCAGCTCACGAAGCCTTCCCGATTGAACATGTTTCTTCGCTATCTCATACCCAGACTGGGTCCAGATTACGTGGTGCCTACAAATCTTGACCTGTCCCGGATACTAGAGACGATGATCCGTTCACCATTTGAAGAGGATCTCGAGGTTGTGATGTTTTATATTGAACATGGTGGATATCAGCAGGTTTCAGATCCTCGAATCATGCTTGAATATCTATATCGTTGTACCTGGGATCCCCATAATCCAAGTTTCGCGTCAGCGAACTCATATATTCAAACTCATTACATCAGTCCTTGTTTAGTGCGTGAGTAGGATCTCCTGTCACTCGCTGGCTTATTTGACTGTTTGCTTAGCTTTGCCTGCTTACTCTCGACTTCTCAAGACTCTCCCCCAAATTGTCGATGATCCGCTTACTATCTACAATGAGATAGAGGACGGGTTTTTCAAGGCGGTACAGGACTTCAGCAGCATGATGAACATGATCTACCCTGATATGGAAGCATTGAGAACCCGAATCGCAGACCTCAATTTCGATATGTATAAAGAAAAACCTCCATCGCGTTGGCAGAGGTTTCGCGCTTATTTGTCAGGCCTTTTCCACCGAACGCGATCTGATTTAGATCTGGAGGTTCAATCGCAGGATAGTATTCCTTACGACATGTGGGCAGGTATTTATAATATTCCTGAACCATTTCATTGGTCTTTGTAGCATTTTTCTCGTTGCCCAATGCAATGTCTCACTTGATCACGACCAAAAAAAGGCAAAACAAATCACTGTATATGTACACTCGAAGACCATCAGCATACTCAAGCTATACCACTCAAGCTATACTTGCCATCGATAGGCTGGTACCTGTGCCGCAGTGATGACTGGGAAGGTATTTTATTTTTGCGAGCAAAAGGAAGCAAATCCCGTGCCGCTGAGCAGCCGGCCAGCGTCTCTTCTCTTATCGCGTCTTTGGAAGTCCACAGCACATGCTCTCAATTTCCCATCAGTGAACAGTCACCGCTATATAATGTCTCGTTATCGGTCCTCCTTTATTGGCTCACTCTCAGCTCCTCTCAGCCATGGGTTCAGCGTCGTCCAGAGCATCAGTCTTCGATACATATACTGAGAAACCCGTCGACGATGCCAGGAGAGAGGCAGAGACCATCTCGTCGCTTCGTAATCTGAATATATCCGATAAGCCTGTCTCTCAGGATGGATCGTTGACGTTGTCTCAACTTGACAACTGGGAATCGAGCTTGACTCAGGATCCTAAGCTGCTACTTGCCAGGACCATCCTCACTCATTCCGATATCACCTCTACGCTCCTCAAGATTCGACAAGCGACGGTGTCTGATCCTCATGTATTTAATACCAGTGTGGATTTCAAGACGAACCCGATAACCAGTCAGAAAAGCAGCGGGAGATGTTGGCTCTTCGCGACGACGAACGTCGTGAGGTATAGCGTCATGAAGAAATTGGGACTGAAAGAGTTCCAGCTCTCTCAGGTCAGCCACAACATCATATCGAGAGAGGTGATCTCATCGTTTCTTGCAGAGCTACCTATTCTTCTACGATAAGCTTGAGAAAGCGAATTATTACCTTGAACTGTCTATCGAACATGCAGATAAGCCACTTGACGATCGCAAAGTCGTTCACTTTGCAGATGCTCCAGTGAACGACGGCGGACAATGGGACATGGCTGTGAACTTGCTCGCTGTAGGTTCAGATGCTTCCTCCAGACATAATACTTCCTAACATTTATGATAGACCTACGGTGTCGTGCCACAATCCGTTTACCCTGAATCATTCTCGTCCTCCTCTTCGCGTCCTCTCGACAAGCTTGTTACGCTCAAACTCCGTGAACATGCTTTGATCCTCCGAGACCTGTCCTCGAAACTCCACTCGACATCTTCATTATCCTCTGAAGCGATCACGTCGCTCCTCCGCAAGAAGAAAGAGGAACTTCTAGCTGAAGTCTGGAATATCATGAGTGTCACCCTCGGGAAGCCACCTGGTCCCGACGATACTTTTGTTTGGGACTACGAAACCGCAGACGGGAAAGTCAAGAGATGGGAAGGGACACCAAAAGATTTCTACAAGGATTTCAGTAGCCAGACGTATCCCGTGAGTCTGATGCTTATCCATCGCGAGCTCGTTGTTGAATGGAGCTCAAGCCCAGGGAATCTTTCTCCCTTATCAACGACCCACGCAATCCTTACGGCAAGCTCTACACCGTTGAGGGATTAGGTAACATCTGGGGCGGACGACCGGTCCTTTGTGCGTGCATTTTCGTCGCGTTTCCTAATTGTCGCTCACGCACTTGCAGATGTTAACGCTGAGGTCGATAAGCTTAAAGAAGTTGTAGTGAAAAACATCAAAGCTGGTCAACCTGTTTTCTTCGGGTGCGACGTCGGCCAGTTCTCCGATCGTCAGGCTGGCATCATGGACACCGAATTGTACGACTATGAGGTATGCTACACTCTTCTAATTATTCACTTGAGTCCCCTCACGTCTTAAACATGCTCATTTGTTTAACAGAATGCCTTCAACATCACACTCAACCTGACCAAAGCCCAACGTCTTCAAGTCGGCGAATCGCTCATGACACACGCAATGGTCATCTCCGCCGTCCATATCGATCCTAAATCGGGCAAACCCGTACGATACAAAGTCGAGAACTCGTGGGGCGACGATGTTGGCGATAAAGGATGGTTCGTTATGAGTGATAAGTGGTTCGACGAGTAAGTCTGATCGATTGGTATTTGATTCAACTCGATTGAGGCTGATACTATGCGATAGATTCGTTTATCAAGTAGTCACTCCGAGAGTATTTGCGCCGAAGAATGTGGTGGATGTTTTCGACAAAGGAGATAAAGTCGTTCTGCCACCTTGGGATCCGATGGTATGTTCCGCCTGTTTACTCAATTCGCTGAAGCTGATCAATAACTTTCTTAGGGCTCTTTGGCGTAGAATCACGACCGGAATGTATAGATAGATATGCAGAATTTTGTATATGTAGGATATATAAACATTTCGGATGTCTGGGCGCTAAGCGCAAAATCGCGCTCTCTCTGCAGCGACGACGCTGGACGCCAGGCAGACCATCTACATTTAAGCATCGTAGAGACTGAAACCTCCTTGGTTCAATCATCTCCCATGACCTGAGGCTTGGCTTGCATGCCGCCGACGTTCTACCAATGCATCCCGCTCAAGTTCAAAGACGGCAAATCGTCGCAACATGGTCTTACCAGGCAATCCGAAATACATCCTCAACAATGAAAAGCTCCGTCTGAGAATCAAAGAGCTTGAAGTCATCCTTCGTCGCGCTTCTATCGACCCACGACTCACGACCATATCGATCGACTCTTCGAAGATGAAGCTCATCTCCCTCGTCTCTGTGGCGTTGACCTGCACGTCTACGGTACTAGCAGGCTCTGTCCTGTGGTGCGGGAGCTTCAACTACTACACCTCCGTCTCCCAATTCGATCAATGGTCCTGGTCAACCCCCGTCGGCGAATACCAGTGGTACATCCATGGTTCCCAACCCACATCGCATTATCTTGCGCTCGACCCTACCTACAAGAATCCAGCCGATACCCCAGAGGCTCGAGGATTGAAGTTGACAGTTGACAGCACTAGTCATTGGAATTCGAATTTTGAGAGGAGTGAATTGATTCCGCAGACGAATCAGAATTTGGGCACGGGAGAGCTGTTTTATCACTTTTCGTTGGCTATCGACAAGAACTACCCGCCTGATGTGAGTTCATCATATCTGTCTTCTTCTACCTCACGCTGATCTTATTGTTGTAGCCCACAGTCGAGCATCAAATTGTCTTCTTCGAGTCGCACTTCACGGAGGTATGTCATCTCTTACTCGAATCGCCAGAACGTTCTGATGGCCTCATCAGCTCAAATTCGGTGTCTCTCCAAATGCCACCCAACTGGAGTGGATGATTCAAAGCGTGGCAAAATGGTCCACTCCAATCGTCGCGGGGACATGGTACAACTTTGCCTACGATATCAATTTTTCAGCCGGCACGGTTGGTCTTTGGGCAAGCACCAACGGAGATCCATTAGTGAGAGTCATGCCTAACCTCCCCGCATCCACTTCCACGGTAAGATTCTTTCCTCGTCTCTTTCGACAAATGATTGACTGACCGGCGACCGCTGCTCAGAATTCTGAGGACTGGCATCTGGGTGTGCTCTCATTCGGCTCTTTGACTGAAGTTTGGTACTTCTCTGGCGTCTACGTGAGTTTAACGATTCATCCCGTATCGCGTGATCGTTGGACTGAGAGCTGCGTTTGAAGGTTGAGAACGGACCAATCACCACTTCCATCAGTGCTGGGTGCGGCGGGTCTACCACGACCGCGACCAGCGCAAGCTCAAGCTCAAGCACCACCACCTCCAGCTCATCAACCAGCACCACGTCATCTACCTCCAGCTCAACCAGCACCAGCACTTCATCTACGACTAAATCATCTTCAACCTCAACTTCGACCACTACAAGCAGCTCTACGAGCAAGTCTTCATCTACTTCAACCAGCACTTCGACGAGTGCCGGCGCCACGGTCACGAAATATGGACAGTGCGGAGGAACGGGATATACTGGGCCAACCAATTGTGCGAGCGGCAGTACGTGTAAGGCAGTGTCACCGCCATATTATTATCAGGTATGACTTATAGTCCCTTCATTAACCCAAGAATTTCCATACTGATAATCGTTTAGTGTCTGTAGGTACAAGTCTGAATAATATAGTGAGGAATGCGTCTCGTTATAGTCGGTCTCTCGATGTGCAAATCATGCGTTCACCTTAACCTCCGTCGTCGGCTGAGTAGCCAATCCAGGGATACCACGTGCTGTGAAACCCCATTCGATCTGACGGGCGACTCGTATCTTGACGTTCAGGTCGTCGGCGAAGTCCCATACCAGCCCCGGTCGTCTGGCGAACTGCCTGCCCACAAAGATAATATCCGCCTTTTTCTCATCGAGGATATTCTGGGCTAAGACTCCGTTGTTAATATTGCCAACTGCCGCGACCAACAATCCCGAGGCTGGCGTTGACGAAAGTGCTGATTTGATAGCACTGGAGAAGGGGACTTGATAGGCAGGGCCAGAAGGCAACTTTTGTTTAGGGCTACTGCCGCCGGCTGACACGTCGAGAACATCGACACCGTGTTCGTACAATTTGGCGGCGAGCTTGATGCTGTCCTCAATCTTCCAAGACGGCTGCTCAGGCAGGTGTTCCAGTCCGTCCGTTGCCGAGATCCTGTTGGGAAAGGATGAGCTGGGGCCTTAAAATGTGCACATCCCAAGAACTCGCCTAACAAAGAATGGCATGTCGGCTGGAATGACTGCGCGAATCGCATCCACAACCTCGAGGGTCAGACGAATACGGTTCTCGAAGCTTCCGCCGTATTCATCAATACGATTGTTACTGACCGGGCTGACGAAAGAGTGGAGTAAAAATCCGTGCGCGTGGTGAATTTCAATGACATCTGCAACACACGCTCAGACAAACGTCTCAAAAACCGTGATCTAGCATACCTATGCCCGCCGCGACGGCTCTCTTGGCAGCATCTGCCCAGGCTTTCACAATGTCGGCAATTTGCTCTCGACTGAGAGCCTTGGGTTGTGGAAGTGGCTCGCTATGTCGGAGATCACTGGGACCCCAAACATCGTCAGGCCAGCCGCCGACTGATTCATCAGCGGTCCCTGCTGCTACAAGCCAGGGCGCAATCGTAGAAGCCTTGCGACCGGCGTGAGCTAACTGAATGCCGACTTTCTGACCCTGAGAGTGGGCGAACTCAATGATCCTTCTGATCGGCTCGATCTGAGAATCCTTCCAGAGGCCGCTGTCTTCAGGGGTGATCCGGCTGTTAGCAGTGACGGCCGTGCACTCTATGAAAGTAAGTCCTGGGCCACGAGTAAATATGGCGCCAACTGTATTGCCTGATGAGAATTTAGGAAAACGGCCATGAGAGAAGTTTCCTCACGATGTGAAAAATGCCATGCGGTCAGATGGCCGTCATCAGCAGAACACTGATCCATGGGCGGTACCCAAAGTCGGTTCTGAAATTCGAGGCCTCTGATTGTTATCGGTTGAAAGAGAGATGGAGTGGTGAAATTCTCTTGTTGTACCGCAACGCCAGACTTCGGCTCCTGAGAAGGTGTATAATAGGAAGTGTTGGGGGCAGGTTTATTGCTGATGGAAAGCGGAGACATTGAGGTTGTTGTGTGGATTGGGTGGATGTGAGGACTTGAACTGATTGATAAAAGTTGCCCGACAGAACGTACTTTTATAGTGGATGCCAGCAGGTGATATCTGGCTTCATGTTTGTGCTTACGGAGGTGGTGCCATTGCTTTGGTCAATGTTCCTCGAGTCAAGACGAGCATACCACAGATCATTGCAACATGACGTGCTTGCCCCGATCGCCACTCGCAAGGATCGGCACCATCCGGCAGAGCCTTCGGCTCCGAAATACATCGGCTGCGAGGCACATATACTTCGCTTTCAAGTTGGCATTTCTTCTCGATCCGACCTTCACCGCTACTTCCCACTTTGCTCCCGCCTTGCCCCAACCCGAACGCCATGTCGAATTAACAACCAAGAAATGAAGCGGGCATTTTGCGAACGCTTTACTGAGGTGGGATCCGGATGTACTTGGATGTACATATGTGGGTTATGCAACCTTGTATGCAACCCTGCAGGGATATCAACAGAGTCGTGCCACTGTCGTGGACTGCACGCCGACCAGTATCGGTGGCTTCTCGCCATGCAAGCGCTGGGTCGTGAGCTGCTCGGTCAGACGCCTAGACTGTTTACGTGAGCTCACCGAGCGTCTATCTATAGCAGAGCCTGAGGGAGTTGCTGATAAATCCTTCTATAGTACTGATAAATCGTCGAGAAGAACTTTGTTGTCTGACATCTTGAGAATATTGGTTCGATTCCGGAGAGCCATACCCGCCCTGCATGATCCGTCTTGGTATCCCTAGTCATCTGTGCTCTGAGATTCGGCTTGAAACTCGAGGGCTTAGGAGATCAGACTCTTTAGCTTATCGTCAACTCTTCTCTTATCACGGTTTTGCATCAGAATCGGAGGCTACTGTATTCAGTATCTTGCCAACGACTACTAGGCCTAGGCCAAGCCAACTGTGCTAAAATCGCTGTATCTTCGACTCGTCGGGGGCTCAACCGTCGATGCTGTTGGCATTTCGTTCTGAATACGCCTGACATGGGGTCGATCGCTCTTGCTCACGGTGGCAGTAGCGTCACCTGTCTAGTAGCCCCTGGCATGACGGCGGGGACGGCTTAAACCTTATGGCAAGAATCAGTTTCGACTTCCGAACGTTACTTTTGCACACAGGCTTTGACCAGAGTTATCCCTCGCGTAGGAAAACTTCAGAGGACTAAACTATCAAGATAAAAGAGAGTCCAACCCACGCCATAATGTAAGGCCCATCGGTCGCCCACATCCTCTGTCAGTTTCACGGTTCAACATGACATCCTCCGCCTCTTTCATCCGTCTCCCCGATCTGCTGGAAGGCTGGCCCATGGTCCGCGCAATAAATCCCCAGTATGAACAGGTTGCGACAGAAAGTGCCGATTGGCTGGAAATGTTCCAACCTTTTGACGCTAGATACCTAGCAATTTTCAGAAAATGCAACTTCGGCCTCCTCGCATCTTTGGCTTATCCCAATGCCTCGCCTGATCATCTCCGTGCCGCCTGTGACATGTTGAATTGTTTGTTCTTACTCGATGAGATAAGCGATAGGTTGTGCGCATCCGATGCTAGGAAAGCAGGTGATGTTGTTATGGACTCTCTCCGGTATGTGTCCGGATTTACTTCATCGACCAGCCTCGCATTATGAAATTGATAGCAACCCTCTTAAACCACGTCCCGAAGGCGAAAACGTGCTTGGAGTGGTGTTCCAAAGGTCAGTCCTGACTTTGAGACTAACATCACATCCACGATTCTGACTTGGAAATCTCCCAAGTTTCTGGGCCCGTGCTTCGACCAGCTCGTCTTGTTCTGCGGCCAATCGTTTCGTCGAACACGTTCAAGCGTTCGTTGACGCGGTAGTCATTGAAGCTGCTGATCGAGACTCCAACCATCTCCGCAATATGGACGACTATCTAAACCTTCGTCGCTCTACCATTGGAGTTATGCCCTGCTTTGACATACTTCAAATGGGAATGGACTTACCAGATGACGTCGTCAATCATCCTAAGATTGTTTTGTTGGTCGATCTCGCCACTGACATGCTTATTTTGGCCAATGTAACTTTTTTGCTCTTTTTTGCATCATCACCTGACCGTTTCTTCCAGGACATATACTCTTACAATGTCGAACGAATCCGCGACGATAATCCGCACAATCTGGTTGCCGTCGCCATGAAAGATCAGGATTGCGACGCTCAAAGCGCGATAGACTACATCGCCAGATGTTATATGCAACTTCGAGATAGATTCCTTGCAGGGTTTGATGATTTGCCATCTTGGTCCTCGACGATCGACAAGGATGTAAAAAGTTATATTTGGGGCGTTGGTAACTGGGTCACTGCCAATATAGAGTGGAGTTTCGAAAGCGAGAGGTATTTCGGGACACATGGCAAGGATATTAGAGAAAGTAGAACTATTGCGATCCTTGCCTAGATCTATAGATTTGTAGAAACGCGAAGATGAAAGTGATGATTTTGACCGATACCAACGTTGAAAGATCTGCTCGTGTTGAACTCGCTTACGTTATACGACTTCGGAATATTTCGGATGTCGGAGGTGGGCGCTTGTTAAAGTCGCGCGAAGGACTCGGAGCTCGAGGAATACGAATTGGAATGAAAGAATGTGTACAAGATGAAGAAGTCCAAATAGATAATGAGATCGCCGATTCAGAAATATAACCCGACCCACCCTTGGCTACGAACCTTCAATTTATCTCCGCCCTGCTCATCGCCTACCCAAGGATCCGTCTTTTCTCCAGTGCCACCTCCAGCACCCGGTCGTGCACCCATCATTCCTTCGATACCCGTGCTGCTCATGCTCTTTGATTTGACGTCCAGCTTGCCCTCATACCGCGCCTCTCTGTATGTCAAGTACAGATCACCAGCGCTGCTCGCTATGTGTTCACTCCGAATAGGCCTCTTCTCAGGGTTCGCATACCAGAAGTCTGAACGACCGGAGCCCGTATCAGTCTTCAGGGTAGCAGGGGTGGAAGGGAAACCGTAGGGTTCAGAGAAGAAGTGGATATTTGAGATAGCGGAACCACGGGATGTCTTGATCATTGTTTGATTGAGAATAGCGGCGCTACCAACGAGATAGCCACCACGCATCTCCAGAGATGTCGAGATAGCTTGAATTTCGGAGGTTGGTAAGAGAAGATTGGATGGGAATGCGGACTGTAGATTGATGGAGAGTGACTCGAGTGAGAGTGAGGAGCGTTCATCGAATTTGACGTGCGAGATTGCCTTCGAGTTTATCTCCAACTCTTTGAGGCCTGAGGGGACGCGAACAATGATGTCGTATCTCATGCAAGCGTCTTCGGATGCTGCAGAGGCAGGAGTTGAGAGCTTGAATTGCTTCCGAGAGATGTCTTCGGTATTCTCGACCAGAAGAACCACCTTGTCTAACAGGGGCTCTTCGTTCGTGCGGAGATCCATTTCGATTTGAACATCGTCCTCATCGCCCTGAGCGACGAGTAATGTGCCGACAGCTCCGCCAGAAAGATTGATGGACACAGATGAGCTGCTTCCGTCCGGGTTGGAGACCGGGAAGCTGTAAATGTTTTCTGAGTCGCCACCGTATATGTATGGAACATTGAGGCATCCCAAGGATGCGCTATATTCAGGCATATCTTCCAGGCCGGTGGGAGATGGCTATTATATCATGATGAGTTTTTGGGATTAGGAAATAGACCAGCCGACTCACAGTTCTTGCCCATTGAACCAGTCTGAAGAGCCCATATCCAAGATACAACGCAATCGCTATTCCCAGAGCTTTGAATACAAGATCACAGCTGAGTTTGGCTTGAGTATTCATAATCAACAGTTAGACGAGATCTGTCGCACCGAACTCCACAACAGACACAGCAACCACGAGAGCGGTTCCGATTTCTTGGTCGAATAGGGGTGGCATCAGGTCCTAAGAGACTGACTGCTTCGGGGTCATTGGGAGCGCTGATGTTGATATTTTCTTGGCTCGGATTATCGCGATACGGGGGAGGAGCAGTAGCCAGACTGGACGCTGCTGCTTCGGGATTTGGATTGGCAACTCGGTTGGCTGGATCGGTGGGTTCGTTCGGATTTCCAATGATACTGTTGACTATCCGACGACGCTCGCGTTCTTCTCGTCTGTCCTGATCTGAAATTCCGTGCCATGCGATTAGAAAGATGGTGTCTCAAAGGCAGAATAGGCATAGCAACGCACAATCGTCCCATCGTTCCTTGAGCGACAAACCTGCCATGACAGCAGCAAAAACATTGGTAAATGTGATATGTTTTTTGAACTGATCTCCGAAAGATTCCTGCTCGTTTCGGGAGGAGGTGGGCAAGTGCAGACGACTGTTAAGTGCTGGCATTTTGGAGAGGCTTTGCGAAGCGTGACTCGGACGTTGACAGTCTCTTATACTCTTGCAGTAAGATGGCAAAAAATGAATGTAACAATAGAGAGTGAAAAGGACCGTTAGTGACAAGCAAAGTAAGGATGTGTTGCCAAACGTGCAAGTGAGGATGGAGTGAAAAGAGGGGCAACTGAAAGTAGGATTTGATTGGGCTCGGCCTGTGGTCGCCGGGGCCGGCCCCGGCAGCTTATGTAAGCTCGGCACTTCGGCATCTTGGAATTTAGAGTCTGCCCTGTTGGCATGGCAGCCGCCCGTCACTTTGTTGAAACAGCCGCCATCTTTGTCAAACAGGGAATTCAACTTTTGAACTAGACCTTGAATCTTGACCTGATCTGATATGGTCTTGTATTCGCGGACCCCGACGCCTTGTCCCTGATGCGCCTGACGAATCAGTGAACAATCCCTTGTCGTGTGCCACGAAATTCTCAGGATGAACGTCGATCATGAAGATTTGGCTATCACTGTCTCAAAGATGATGCCTTGTGCAGAAAACAGTACAAGACCATATCTAATCTAACGCTGATCCTACAGGGTCTTCGTCTTGTATGGTCGATGGAGAAGGCATGCTTCAGAGACTAGAAGAACAGCCATGCCCGAGCAGAGGCCTCAAGTCCCTTCTTCTACCCAAAAAGAAACAAGTCGGACGCTATCTAGGCCTTCCTTCATCAGAAGCAAGCGACGATCCTCATCGAAGCGATGCCTATAATTCCCACCTCTGTCGAGGAGAATAACATGACCAGAAGATATTCTGTCCACCTCGTACCCGTGCCGATACAGCTTCTATGGTTCTCCTTACTGCTGGCGGGTCAACTGGGGCTCTTTGTTTTCCTTGTCACTCTGACGCGCTCGAAACGGCTGATCCCGAGACTCCCTGTCCTTCACAACTTCCTTCTAATCACATTCCTTGGGAGCCCAATTTATTTAATGTTGTGCGTACTGATAACGTTTAACGTCCACATTTCACTGATGCTTTTCTTGGAAGATTTTATTCTGGAGATTACGCAAGAGAGTTTGTCCACCTCCCGATGTGCACAGCTCAAGCCGCACTCGTATCTGGATTGGATTGCGCGTTCGTTAATCTCTTTAATTGTTTAATTGTCACGAATCTTGTCTGACGTCAATGTCACCAGATTCACGCTTTCTTCTCTTCTTCACGTGTTCGAGGTGAGTTTCTTGGATGAATAATTTATCGTCCACTTATCAAGGATTTCAGTCCTGGCGCACTGCTGCACTTGGAGAAAACCTTCGGAACGATTTACGTAGGAAATGGATTGTACGTCGCTGAAACGCAGTTTGCAGCGTCCGGTGTTCTAACTACAGACAGATGATTGTTCTCCCATACGCTCACTGGGTTATCGTCAGCCTAGACGTTATGCTTGTAAGAGCGCACGGTTGAGCGAACACATCACATGAATAACCCCATCGTTCTTCAGCTGTCATCGACCCATCCCGATCGGGTTTATCGATCGCCCGGGAGCTTTTATTGCTCGTATCACGGTACCGCGTATGTTTTATATTCTGTCATATTCTTTTGTGTTTCTCAATGATGCCAGTGCCACGGTGTTTTACGTCGAATACGCAGTCTTTGGGTTCGGCATTATGATTGTGCAAGGTCAACATTCATCTGGATTTAATTTGGCATATTCTGAGACCAATCAGGCTTCTTCTGCCATTTGTTTTGGACACGGCAGGGGTTTCTCTCTGGAACAGGTCTGGAACTACGCGTGTCGCGGTCAATGTTTTTTCGTGTTGCTCTCTTCACTTTTGTTGAGATATTCGGGTATTAAACCTTCATTGAATGATGAGAATTATAACTCACGATTTCGTTCAGGATCGCATCAATCGTAGGAATCCTCGCCACTAGAGGCCGTGAGAGCGTTTCGTATTGCCTGTCTTCGTTCTGCGCCTCAGGTGATTGATTTTCTCCAGTCCTCGTTATCGCTTCCTCATCTGATTGCCTTTTGTATAGCTTCTCTACTTGTTTTCTTGATTTTCGCGACTCAACAGGTACGTGTCACGTCTCTTCTGTATCCTACAATCGGTCATACTCTTTCTCCAGGACCTTCTTCAGCTTTGGTTTCCATGCTTATATCCTTCAACACGTCGTCACTCTATTGATCAAGGGAGTTCTGTTGACGAGAGCAGATTCATATTGTCCCTCTCTTCTGCGACATTCAGTGACGGTTCGTCCTATTCAATATAACACTTGTACCTCACAATTAATATGCAAACTCTCCAGTGATGCAGAAAGACACAAATGAAGAACACGGGTCCTCAATAATCACCCTATAACGGATCTCTTTTGACACCACCGGATTCGCGGAAGGACATATCTCTCATGTTTCAGACGGAGAGGGGGTTCTATGCAATCATTCGACTGGAGGGCTCATCATATGTCTTTATTATACTATCTAATGACTTATCTAGCTTATTTCTGCATTAAATTAATTAATATACGATTTTATTGAGCAGAACACGTCTTTCGCTGTGTTTGTACATAGGGATTGCGTAGAAACTGCCAGGGGACGAGATCTGCATTTAACTATCAGATCAGGAGTCTACGAAGTATCAGCCGAATTGCCCGAAGGTGGTCTAGACCGCTTAGTCATCCGTTGAAGCCTCTCTCAGGCCTCAGGTTTGCGCATGTCGAGTCGACTTCACAAGTCGCAATCACCGGTGCACCTTTCTTCAGAGAGATCTTGAGACCATATCCAGTATCGGGGATCTTCATCGTGGCCCTTCTTGCAATGAGTATAATTGGCGATTTACTTTGATGGGCATCCATGGCGATGAACGTTGAAGCACTGAGGCTCGTAACGCGACAAACGCAGATCATCCGTTTCCAGGCCCTCATATGTACCGTAGCGTTGCTTCAGACCATCAGAAAGCAAAGACGGGATCTCTTATGCGGATCTCGAAATGGAGTATAACAGTATAAGTGACTGATGAGGTCTGAAATTCACTGATTCTGGTCATGAAACGTATCTGCTGCCAGTCTTGACGACTACTTCGACCCCATCCCATATTTTCATGGCTGTGGTACCCTATGGCCCGGAACTGATGGGACTATCTCCGGAACCGCCTTCGAGAGCGATACAGATTGTATGGTTTACCGTACTGTTCGGCGGTCAAATTGGCTTGCTTGCTTTCCTCCTCACACTCTTTTTGTCAAAGTCGCTCACCCCGAGGCTATATGTACTCCAGAATTTTCTCATCATCACGTTCCTCGGAAATCCGATCTATTTATTCCTGTGAGGGCTTCGCTGCTCACCATGCACGACGCGTACGAACTCATCCGTAGCTTTTATTCTGGAGACTATTCGAGAGAATCTGTGGCTCCGGATATCTGTGCAGCTCAAGCGGCTTTGCTACATGGCCTCGATTGCGCGTCCGTGCTTCATTTTGAAGCTCCTTACTGCCAGTGATGCTTATGCACACGATTTGCAGGTTTACGCTATCGTCTCTTCTCCACGTTTTTGAGGTACGACCCAATATCTTTGTCTTGGATTCTGGATTGATAGAACTTTCAGTCATGGCGTGTGGCGGTCGTCGGACCATCATTACAAGACGACATATATAGGACGTGGATCGTGAGTACACTGCGTACTGATCTCCGGAATGATGTTTATGGCTCCGTGCAGATACTACTGATCCCCTACGTTCATTGGATATCTACAACTATCGGTGTCTTCTGTGTGAGTACCGACAGAATTGATTATTGTTTTCTTATTAAATCCATCGTCCCGAGTGAAGCTCTCCGCTGCTCACCCTGAAGAGGTATATCGCGCATCGGGGAGCTTTTATTGTATGTACCATGGTGCTGCGTCAGTAAAATTTCCGCGAAGCCTCACATGAACTATCTCACTATCTCACTCCATCCAGCGCTCGCGCCGTTTATGTCGAATATGCCGTTATCGGATTGTTGATACTGATTGTTCAAGGTCGTCATTATGGCCCGGCTATACAATTAGTTCTAATACGCTGTCTTCCAGGTTTCTTTTGCCATTTATTCTGGACTCGACGGTGCTTTCTAAGTGGGGTGGGGATCGAGCTGCCAATCTCACGCTCCATGTTCTTGCGCGTCGCGCTCTTCACTTTGATTCAGATCTTTGGGTGGGTAGTCTCATGCCATCTCAAAACAGTCTGTGCCCTAATACTTGTGTTACTTATGTTACATAGCGTTGTATCCGTGACTGCCATGTTGATGACTGAAGGACACATTGCTATAACCTATTGTTTATCGTCGTTCTGTGCGTCGGGTAAGCATACCATTCTAATATACTGTGACGGTCCCCCCGAAATGTATAACTGATTCGCCTCTCTTGATTGTCAGCTTCTCTATTGGTCGTCCTTGTCTTTGCAACGCAGCAGGTAAATCAAGGCCGGATATTCATTTCTCTGGACTGAAACATTCGCTCTATCAGGATATTTTGGATCTCTGGTTTCGATGTCTGTATCGCAGTCGATCTAAGCCTCAAGTTGCGACCCGGCTTTTCGCTACGCGTACTTCGCTACTACCCACGACTTCCACAACAACAACATTTATTGACGGTTGGTCTTTGTTGAAGACAATCTCTCCCTTCAGCTTATTGAAATATCTACTACACAGATTCAGGGCTTCAAAAATGCAAAGACGATGATAAGCTTACCTGCGCATCTCTCGCAGAGTTAGTGATTGAATAGAAGCTCTTTTACTTAAATTATGCGGAGATTATACAGGGAGGTTTAATCAGACTTTAGGCTGGCGAATCTTGTAACCTCATATTTCTCAAATTCAATGTTTCTAGCGCAAAGGCAAGACTTCAATTGTATGTTCTTTCGCTCAAGCGATCCCCAAAAACGAAGTCCGAGTGTAATAACTTGCACAGCAACGGTGTTCAAAATCGACAAGAAATGATATTACATGATGAGCAGATGCCGCCCATCAGAGAGTCTTGACGGTCAATAATACAACGTTACCATCGAGGGCAATGCCTGAAAGAGAGAACGTCATTTTTCAGAAAGGCAGTTCATGCACAGACACTTTCCGTGGTTAACTCCGGCCGATCCGGTCGGAAGAAGGCCGGTGATCGTGGAGGCTGTTGCGGAGTATGTGACACCTGCGTTGGAGGTCTGTTTGGTAGCATTGGCTACGAGTTCATCCCTTAAGTTAATGCGAATAAGTGGGTGAAAAGAGGGCCATGATTCCAACTCTTGCCTTCCGATATCATAGCCATTGGGAATGATGTCGTGACTCTGAGTTATTGGCTATACAGGAAGTCAGGGCTTGAACGTCGGACCGTTAAAATAATAGAACGACTGATCACGTACTTGTTCCCGAGAGACCCTGAAATCTAACTAAGAAAAATCCTAAGCTTGGATAAAAGTACTCACGCTAGGAACAACGCTCCGGTGTCAGCAGAAGGACCATTCTGACGGTACATTCTATGAGCCGATATTAATGTTCAGAATGAAAATATTCGCTGTGGGAGATTATTCCGCACCTGAGATGATTTCCGCCCACCAACGATTCCAGACATGTTCCCAGAGCCTCATTGCCATAATCCTCACGCAGTTCAGTGGTTTGGTTCACGAAGCCATTTCCGTCTCCCAAATTGGCTGCTTGAGGTCCTCCGAGGTGAACACCTGTGTTCCGACAACGTCAAATCGGGACAATATTTCATGCGAAAAATCAGCCACACACCAAAACATTCTGTGGAACTATTGTGTGAATTCCGCAGTCAATACGAAACAAGAACGACTTTCAACATCAGGAGACTCACAAACCGAGGGATTGCGCGTAGTTGAGGAAACCGTTGTCTGTCAGAACAGATGGGCTGCTGAGACCCGAAATGATAACCTATAGTGATCGACGTTTGCAAGCTGACAAGTAAAAAAAAATCGTCAAGACACTCACGTTCAGAGGTTCGCCCAGTCCGTTTCCAGCGTCGTCAAGCATTGATCCGCCTCCCTGAGCAGGAGGGATAAAAGCAACGCTGGCCCTCGAATCCAAAGGGCTGGCCAGTGGTGTTGCGAATGCGGTAGCCTGTAAAGTGACAATTGCCAGTCCAACTGAGAAAATCATAGCTAGACAGAGACGGTGCTTGGGATGCAAAAACGTATGGTTACGATTATGGTACATGTTCGGAATTTCGGAACTTTTGCAACTCCGCATTCCGGCACACCCAGCCGCGAAGGCGGCATCACGGCTGCGCACATGCGCCCCTTGACCCCGTCCACCCTCCGGCGAGATCGATGGCTTTATGCTTCGGGCTGCCTGCTGGCATAGATGAAAGTCGACCTATTCATCTGTCCTGCCGTGCTCGACAGTCGTCGGTCCGCGGGTGACCGAGATAGTCCGCCAGCGATGCTCATTTGAGTCCTTGCCGGATGGCATGACGCACCAATGTATCCGGCTTCGGGTTCCGCTTGTCGCTCATAGCGCAACGAGTGATTGCTGAATCGAGCAACAGTCTTGCCGCGACCCCGACTTCACCGCCTGTCCTCCGCCGACTTTTTCTTCGCCTCCTGTCGTAGTGCGCACATGCACACGTCAGTGGACGACTTACTCTTTTCTTCTCCTCGCGGTGCGATTTGATTTAGCCAGCCACCAGCCAGAGCTGTTCTCATTTGATGCCTTCGCCCAACGACGCCCGGTTGTCTCGGTATCCATATCTGGATCCTCTTTGTCATCATGATTATGGGGCCGGCATGCCGATAACCGATTACCTGCCCACGAACACGTGGCCAGCTGCCTCCGCAAAG
>KV419464.1:0-19160 GCA_001630475.1 Sistotremastrum niveocremeum HHB9708
CTAACCTAACCGCTAACCTAACCTAACCGCTAACCTAACCTAACCTAACCGCTAACCTAACCGCTAACCTAATGACCTGGTACAAAGTATAGGTTAGGGTTAGTGCTGGGATGGCCGAGAAGCAAGAGCTAAACGAGCTCTTTGTGGAGGTGGAAAGGAGGAGCATGTTATCCGGTGCAATTACAAGCATATAGTGTATGGGACACACGGGCAATCAGGGGCCGCGAGGCAGAAACCGCTGGATTTCGCCAAAAGACATTCCAGACTGAAAAGATTGACATCACGGAAGGGCAGGTCTTCTTGACGTGGCGAAGCAACGCAAGCGCATGGGATTGAGTGCCGGAGATGGCTCAATTCACGCGGCGCGAGATTGCACGGAAGGCCGCACCAATATGTTAGGCGAGAACGACTGGCTTAGTTTGCGTGGGAGTTCGGGCGGGGTAGCTTGGCGCGAGCGAAATGGGTGTCGGAACAGTGGGACAACACGTGGGCGGGTGGGGAGCGCAGAGACATAGAGGCATGGACAACGACGCCTGGAGTAGGTAGGCAAACTGCGAGAGAGCTGGAGAACAATGGATAAGGAGCGAGACGCCCAGGGAAGGGCGACCATTGACGGAAACAGTGCGAAATAAGCAGAAACACGCCGAAACACAGCAAAACATGCCGACGCACAGGACGACACATATAGAGACATCGAGAACAGATTAAACACTGTGAAAGTCGACGAAAGATGCCAAAACAGAGCGATACACACAGCGATACATGCTGAAACAGGACAAGATGGGGCGAAACCTCGAGAACCCTGGGGCTACATGCAGAAACACGAACAAATAGGAGGAGAAGCGAGGAAAAGTGACGAAAGATCGGCGAAACCAGGCGAAACAGGGCGAAACCAGCCGACACAGAACGAAACACGAAGAACCTCGCGGACAGACGACGAAACACGCAGAAACACGCAGAAACACGCAGAAACATGACGAAACACGCAGAAACATGAAGAGACGTGAAGAGACATGACGAAACACGACGAAACACGAAGAGACGTGAAGGGACGCGGTCGAAACGGGATACGAGGCTCGGCAGTGAGAGAGGTGAAATGGCAGGCTTGGGGAACTGCCTTAAACGGTAAAGAGCATACCTAAACTGGAAAGGAGAGATGGGAAATCTCATTCCAGGGAGGCACAAAAGCAGGCACAAGGGAGAAAAGGGGACCACATAAAGTGGCAGCGACGGAGACGCTCACCCAAGGGCGTCGCCCCCGGGACGCTAAGCGAGCAGAGACAGGGTAACAGGGTCTGGTCGCTGCTGCCAGTCGCTGCTCCCTGGCCGAAAACGGAGGTGATGTTGCTGAGGCTGTAGAGGGCCAGGGGGGAGGCCAAATCTCTTGAAAAGGGGTGCAAATTGGAGGTGAGACTCTTGGGAACACACAGAGAAGGGAATGGAGTTGATATCTTGCAACGGGGATGCAGGATTAAGTGGACAAGCCATGGACCGAAGTTTTGATGTACAAAGTATATTGTAGATTGATTTATATACATGATACTGTTACTAATTTCCTAGGCATTGCATGAGGAACTTCAGGAGCCCTACCACAGTGGTGATAACTTGTTTTTATATAAAAAGCAGCACAAATAGAGTGGATCTCATGAATCTTTGGAAGCTCCACTTGTTCCTGCTCAAGAGGATAAGCCAATATTGGTGGGGAACTATGCCATCTGTGAAGTAAACTTCTGAAAGAATCTACAGCTTTCACATATGAATGCTGATCCTTGTCTGCAAGGCCTGGCTCCAAAGGGTTTTGAGCTGTGTTCAGGTGTAGTCCTCCAAGAGCCATATACACTGAGTGTAAAAATGTCTCATGACTTGCTTTCTCTTGGTATGTATAACCACCAATAGGTACCATGATGTGATCAAGATGATCAAGTTCAAAGATGAAGTTCAAATGTATCAGCTCATGCAGTATCATTTGCATTGCTGATTGGACAAGAATGTCTCTTTTCTCCGCATTCTCCCAAACATGTGTCCCCATGAACTTGATGTCACCAAGAGAGCCCTTGAAATTCCAATCTGTGGCAACAAAAGGCCCAAGCTTCTTGCTCATGGCATCATGAGCAAGTGCGGTCTTGGTTGAATTACTTTTGCTGATTTCTGATGATGCCCCAGACTGGGAGAGAAAGTCACGCCATTCCTGAGGCTTCAGAGCATTGATATGGTGTCCATTGGTCATCACATGGCCAAACCATGCTTCACGGAAACTGAGCCATTTCATCACATGAACATTCATTCTCTCATCAGCCAAAGCAAGGAACATGCGAGCCTGTGGTAATAAATATCCCAAGGGCTTTGTTACTAATGGATCTTCACATGGTTTTTGAGCAAAGGCATGCAATGCCCTTGTCCAAATTTCCAAGTCAGGAGGCATCAAATCGGACCTTGGTTCCTGGAACTTCAATGCATTCTGTGCATTGATTTTGGACAATTTTGGAGCACCCCTTGCATCTAGTGTAATGAATTAGTCTTGAATATAGAAAAGCCGTTCACAAAAACTTACATGGGGTGGGCCTTAATGGTTTTTTTGGCTTTGAATGCGGCATAGATAGAGTTCTTGACACTGTTTCCGGATGCAGACGACTCCATAGTTCGTTGTTGACATAATCACGAGAGAAGCGATAGCGACATGTGATGAACTCCGGATCGACCGTGCTTCCTTGATATATGATTGGATATGACCGTCGGACTTCCCCATCTAGCCATTCATCTGCCGAGAGGGTAGCGCAGGGATTGACTAGATCGACTATAGACCGGCAGACGGAATCCTCTGCTATTTCGCTTCGAGGGCGAATATACCACACGGGAATGCCTGCGTCGCAAAGACGCTGGACAGTATGAGCAGTGTACGTAAAGACTCCAAGTAATTCCCGATTGGTTTGCGGGGGTTCCTCAAAACCGGACGATCGTACCACGCGCGCGGCATACACATCCATGTATAGATGAATACCCTGTAGCTCTAGCCAATATCTCTGGGCTTCCGTGACATGGCGCCACAGATCTCGACGGCTCATCGGAATATCGTGCAGGCGGGTGATGGTATGTTGAAGCGTCTGGAGAAGATAAACGCATGCCGATGTAAACCCTTGCTCTGTAGACTCTCGCGCTATCAATTCGCGAGTGATTTTCTCCATATGAGAGCCGCAGAGACGAAGTTGATCGCAGATGAGGCGACTGAGACGGAACATTGAGGGTGTATTAGCGTGAAGCAGAGGGGTGAGCCAAGATTCCGAAGGATCTTCGAACATCACATCCGGAGCGGATGGATGGGCATCGTCAAAGTACACCACACCTCTACGACTCCGCGGAATACACATCAGATGCGGGAAGCCGCTGAGGTAAAGCTGAGGCCATCGAGTGTGGTCGTCGATCCAATAGCGAGCATCTTGGCGCAGATGGACCTTTCGGGGGTATAGATGGGGATTGGGAATAAATGGCATGTTGGGGGAAGAGATACAGTTATCTTTATCGTACTCCGCGAATGAGTACACGTCGAATGCGCTGATGCTCGCATTGAGCGAAGCTCTCCAGAGTGACATAGAACCGAGAGGAGGAGTTGATGAACGAAGACGGAGAAGGTGAGGGTGTCGTATACGATCTCACTACACACGAAGTATAAGAGAGATGTCGCTCAGGTCGCTGGATTCACTCGTAGTGAATGCAGTAACAAGAGTAAGCCACCGAGCGTAGACTGAGCGCAAAGCAGAGAAGACGCGGGGTGGTGAATGGCGATAGCCTCTTATATGAGTACGTGCCCGAAATGTAGACTAGCAGAGGTTACTTACTGGATGCCGAGCTATACCCACAATATCGACGACTATCTCTGCTTCACTCCTCAAGCTCAAAACCGATGAACCAGGCCGATGAACCAAGAAAGCTGCGCCGAAGAGTGATGTATCCGCTGTAATATCGGATTCCGTTCTCAAGCAGACTCGGACTGACGCTGATGATGCCGCTGGACAGCGCTGAGAACAGCGAGATAACCTGTGACGCAACGTCACGCCCTCGACGAGGGATTATCAGGTCGGATCGAAAGGTTATTCATTCAAATCACTGTTACTGTACAGAAATTACCTCCTATATACCTCAGAATCCGCGAGTAAACAGATTGAGAAAGGAGCACGCGAACTAGACGCTAGCAACTTCGAATGGATCGACGATCAGGAGGAGATATGAAAGAAGGAAGCGAAAGGAATGAGACAACGAGAGGTTGAACGAACGAAAAATCGACGCGAAAACAAGAAATGGATGAAATGCAGAACACATCTCAGCAGGAGAGAAAACGAAAGCGCAGTACGATCGGATTCCTCGACGTTGCGACCGAAGGTAGTCGATGGTTCCGGGCACAACAAAGATGTTCTGAAGGTAATCGGTAAGTATAACTGACAATGTCATATGATACGATAGGTGCGCACCTTTCGTTCCAACTCGCATCCTCGACACAACTATAGATGTTACTCTAGTCGGTCCCGCCCAACGCTCTCGGACGAGATCTTCTTAGTTCGAGGGAGAAGATGTCGAGGATCCCGTTGAGAGAATGGTCCCGTGGACGAGTCGAAAGATTCGGGATGCACGGTGAAGCTGACACCTCGACGAAGAAGACGATCGACCTCGCAACGGGATCCTCGATATTCAATCACTTCACGCTCCTGCGGAGGCACTGGCCGCGCTAGAGGGACATCTTTCTCTTCATCATCCGAGTCCCTGTGAATCCAGACGGACTGCCAATCCACTATCAGCTCTCCATGACTTCTCCGTCCCGAGGCCGTCTTCTCCGAGCTCCCGGAAGTCCATCATTCGGAGGGGTTGAGACGAGTGATACACGTCTATTTGTGATGGGTAGAGATGAAGAGCGGAAAGAGCCCGCGAGAGTGTTATAAGGAGGGAGAAAGGGTCATAGCACGATATTAGATACCTGCTTATCTCTCAGTCGAATGTCTCGAACTTGACCAACGAATGGACGTACGAATTATCCCAGCTCAGACACGAATCTCCTTTATGCTTGATGCCGTCCATCCCCTCCCTCCGGTACGACATTTCCGACGTCTCAAGGATCCTCCATACGAAGTCACGAGACTCCCTTCCATCGTCTGCAGTGAAAGGAACATCGGTCGTGTTGCCGATGGTCCGTCGAATACTCTAGCTATCAAATCTCTGTCAGATTATAGATCAAGCTACGATTATGAGTAGGACGTACCGTAGACGGCCGCTCCACTTCATTCCATGATGTCCGAGAAGAGGGTATTCATCATCGAGTGCTCAGTTATTCGCGGGAATTTGTCGTCGAGGAGGCGAATAAACTCCCTCTAGCAGATAGCATCTCCGCAGCGATATTGTAGCCTCAAGTGAGGTAGAGTCTTGGAGGAGCGATGCAAGAGCGTAGCATAGCTAAAGCTCGCAGTCGAATGAAGATGAAGTCGAGCAGAGCGTAACTACGCTACGACGATGGTCCCCAGGTTTGATAGAATATTCATTTGACATGGAAAGATATTCCCACTCATCCGTATCATCGGAGAGCCACAGTGTCGTCGTAGATCAAATAGCCATGTACGCTTTCGTCGTCGCCATACATGTCCGAGCGTTGGGGAAGCCAGGCGCTTGATTCGGAGGGCAAGTCTCGGAATCGGCGTCCGGAGCTTCCCAGCGAAGAACGACGCTACGTCTTTCACTTTCGGGCACTTCTTATCTACTTTCTTTCACTTTCGGGGTGCTATCGTATATAATAGACCTCCATCCGCCTTCCACAATTTTTTCCTAAATTTCAACGCTCTGTAGTCGGCCAAGGGGAATATTTCAGCTTCTGTTATCCAGGATTCGTCGGCGACTCTCGAAAAACCACGTCCGAGTCAAGGAGCTCATGCATCGGAGAATATAGTAGATCATATTGATATTTGTGCAATGCAATCAAGAGCCGTCAAAGGAATCTTTTGAACGCAAAGAATAAAGCGGAGGTTTCAACCCGGCAGCGCGGCATCGTAGGCATGAATACTCAGTAACAGAGCAGATCACGATTCCTCCCGGAAGTCTCGAACGTAGCCATTATGAGAAGAGAATAGACGGTCCTTTCTGCGAGGCGATATATGAGCTCCAGTTCAAGCATGACACAGATATCGAATAAATCCGATGAGAAGAGAAGCGCTGATTAGCCTACCTTTTCGAATATCCAGTAACGCTCGACATCGCAGTGTAGTCTTCCCATATAATGCAGTAATACCAACCAAGTCATCTTGTCGGCAGGAAAAGAGCTCGATTGACAAATCATGATTCGCTCCCGAACGTACAGTAATTCCTGAATTTCGTCCGCACAACTAACGACAAGCTGGGTTCGGAATCCATCTAGAAAGGGTTGACAGGATAAGTTGACAGTTGTTCCATCAGCAGGAATGCAGCTCTTCATGTGCTCCTGTACATTTTCGACGCGCTCTTTGAGCGGCGTCATAGAGGTCCAGCAAAAGCAAAAATAACAATCCCAGTAGAAAAATCAGTAGAAAAGATGATTCTCAATTGGCATGTGACGAATTATTGCATCGCATAGTGGGAATATTTGCGTTGGTTTTTCCCGTTCTCTCAACGACGACGTCTGATCTCGATTGCTGGATCTGGGATGGACGACAGGGAAAAATGACGGAAGGCCGATCGGAGTTTCAATAGCGTGACAGGCGCGCATGGTTCGGGCGCGCCGTGTTCACCTGGAAACACGCTCATACCAGGCACGATCGTAGGCTCTTGTCTCACTCCACATCTGTCTCTCGTCGGCGTCGTCAAAAGATCGTTCGACATCGTTCAACCTGCGTAACTCGTTCTAGTCCTCGTCCGATCGACTGTGAAACCGTGAGAATTTGGGTTGAAGGTTTTTCGCGTTACTGACGCTGCCTCTTACCATCATGGACAGGTCAAATCGCGTCTGATTTCGTACCCAAGCTTCCGTGATCATGGAGAAGTACGCGAAAATTGAGAAAGTTGGCGAAGGTATGGAGATCGTATGCGCAGCCCGTGAAGATCTGACTCACCGTACGATGATGTCGCCAGGAACATATGGTGTCGTCTACAAAGCCAGAGATACTACGAACGGGAATATTGTGGCATTGAAGAAAATTCGATTAGAAGCAGAGGATGAAGGGGTTCCTAGTACTGCGATTAGGGAGATCAGTTTGCTGAAGGAGCTCAATGACGAGCATATCGTTCGGTGCGTGGCATTCCCGTCGCTATTTCTTTCTCCTCTAATTTAACATTCACTCCTCACTCTTATTGATGTGTTCAGTCTTCTTGAGATCGTTCATGCCGATCAGAAGCTCTATCTCGTCTTCGAGTTCCTCGATATGGATCTTAAACGATACATGGATAATGGCACGAAAGAGGGCAAACCCATCACCCCCGAGATTACCAAGGCGCGTTCGCATCTCAGCCACCAGCTCCTTTATTCACATGCCCTCCAGAAATTTACGTACCAGCTCATCAAGGGTCTCTTGTATTGCCATGCTCACCGCATTCTTCATCGCGACCTCAAGCCTCAGAATCTTCTCATCGATTCGTCAGAAAATCTCAAATTAGCGGATTTCGGTCTTGCGAGAGCTTTTGGCATTCCCCTTCGGACATACACTCACGAGGCACGTCTCGCTTGCTTGTTTGATCGCCGGCTTCTCACGCTTTGACGTGTTCCTGAAGGTTGTAACACTCTGGTACCGATCACCTGAAGTGCTTCTCGGATCGCGACATTACAGCACCGCGATCGATATGTGGAGTGTCGGGTATGTTATCTTTTTCGACGCGATTCGGGTTATCTGACTTTACGTCTCACAGATGTATATTTGCGGAAATGATCTTGAAAGGTCAACCTCTATTCCCGGGCGATTCTGAGATCGATCAAATCTTCAAGATCTTCCGGTGCGGGACTCCATGTACACTAGTGCCGACAAATCGACTGATCCATATATTGCAGCGTGCTTGGTACCCCAAGTGAAGCAACGTGGCCTGGCGTCACCCAGTTGCCGGACTACAAGACGACATTCCCTCATTGGAATGGGGTTGATCTTGGAACTGCTGTCCCCAAGCTCGACGCAGCGGGAGCAGATCTGCTCGAGGTAACACACAATATATCAATTCTCATGTCCAAGCTGACGATTGTATCTCAGCGCATCTTGGTCTATGACACCGCTCAACGTCTATCCGGTGAGTATTCGCTTCCTTTGAAGCCTCTTCCTTATCGTTTGACGCGTCGCTATATAGCCAAACGAGCACTAGACCATCCCTACTTTGCCGAATACAAGGCGAAATCAATGACGTCATAATCTGCTTCTTCGCTTCCCGTCAATCCCTGCTGTGCTCGAGTTCCCTTGAATGTTTCCTTTTTTGTTCTATTGCTTGGTCTACGTCGCATCCCAACCAATGTCAGTATCAGTATCAGCATTTCGTCGCGTTTCTCTTTTTGATTCGTGCATCGCTTGTCTCGGCCGTGTACTATCTTTTTGTACAAGTCCCTCCTATAAATCAAAGTCTACCGAGGCCGTATTTCTGAGACTCCGGGTCTCACTCTATGACTTCACGAGGCTTCATCATCTCCAAAAGAACACGAATCACCCGACTTCTCCGACAGTGTCATGATTCAACTGGACATACATGTTCGACGAGACCTGAGGCGTATTTTATTCCCGCGGGTAGCATTCATGGATCAGAGTCTTAGATATTCAAGGAACACGTAATATACGCGAAGGGTTCCGTTCATCGAGTCTATATACGATGTCGAGTTAACTTATAGCAGTTAGCAATCCTCGCCTTCTCCACAATCAAGTGACACGTCATCGACCATATGCAGCATCCAAGCGTTCCTCATCGCTCGAGGTCGTCTCGTGGGTCCAAGTCATGTGGGAGCGTTACTCCATACGAGATGCAGGGAGTATGCACGAGCTCTTTTGTCCTCGTCCGACCCTTTGGGGAGTTGCTAGCGAGGGTTCAGACCCATATAAAATATCAGTCAGTCTTGCTCGCGAGGTCGATCAGGCTTAGGTGTTCCACAGAACTAGAAGAATGAGAAAAATCCTCTTCGGATCCCCAGATTCCTTGAGTGAATACAAAACAGAGCATTACAGTAGTTCGTGTCCGGTGAATGAATCGCCACCATTCAAGGCCATGTTTGGACGTATTTGGCTCCAACTCCTGAAAGCGCTATGAAGCTCTCGTAAATGGTCCTATTCATGGGGACGTACGGCTAGCTGGCGCAGAAATATTAACTGAACGTCGCGCTCACTTTCCTTGCTGAATAGTCCGCCCATCCCTTCTGTCACGTTTACTGTCAATTTGTGGTTCCGATGCCATCAAACTTGTCCTCGTGCATCGGCCTCCGACGAATGGCCGATTGCCTCTGAATGTCCATCGAGCATCTTCAACATGGCCGATCCTTCTGACGCGCGCGGACCACACAGCTCGTCTATCAGTCTCAGTTCCGATGCATTATAGTTCCCCGATGACTCAATCTTTGACCGGCCATGAACCGTATTGATGAAGTGACATAAACTCAGCAAGGCTTGGCAGACAGTACTCTGTCGATGCACAATATATCTCTGAATAGTTCAAGCACGTCTACATCTCAACTGCTACAGCGCACCAACGGATACATGGGCCCACGCGGTATCTGTAGGGTCTTCGATCATTCTCGCTTCTGGGCACTGTTATCGTCCAAGAACCGCCTCGCCAACGTTGGAGCTGTATAAATAGAGACCTCTAGCTTTCTATCTGCATCCTTCAAGGTACCGATGCTCGCTCGATTCTTTGCTCTCCTATGCGTTGCTTTGTCGGTCGTCGCCAGCCCCACAGCACGAGCGACTCCGAAATCTTTTGCTGGGGCTAATCTTTATTACGCGGCCGGACTTTCCACGAGCGAACAAAATACTCTGTTCTCCGCCATGAAAAGTGGTAGGTTTGATTCATTCATAATACTTGTATATTGGTCTAGCTGACTGTACCTGAAAAGCGAATATGAAGGTCCTTAGGGTTTGGCTCGATGGACAGTCGACTGCTACGACCAAGGGTACAACGATCACCAGTTATAACGATTTGGAACCCAACACCGTCGGAACATACGATGACACCGTGCTCAACCTCCTGGACGCTGTGATGGTGAATGCTCATAGTTACGGGATTAAGTTGTTGATCAGCATGCATTCTTGGAGTACCCCTTTTTATTACTTTAGAATTTCTCAGAACTGACATCCAGTCCCAGATGCACTGTCTCGCCCCGACATTTACGGGCAATGGTATGGCACAGGATATTTCTACGAACAGTCAGTCAAATCTCGTACTCGCATCGTCGATATCCATGATTACATTGTCAAATCAGAACTCAGCCACAGCAATACTTCGATAACCGTCTTCGACATATTCTCAATCACGTACATACGACCCTCAATAAACCTTGGCATCAACTCTCCCAATATATTTTTGCTTTTGAGGTATAGAATATCACTCGCATTCCTTGAACCGAGACTCACTCATGATTTTCAGGCTGAAAATGAGGCGATGATCGGCAAGGTATATGGGAAGTTGGTCCCTCGTGAACGATTTCTGACCATATCAAGGGCTCGGATTATATTGCTGCTCATCGACAATGGTACGTCGAACGAACTCCGATATTCATATAATCTTAACAAGAGAAATTAAAGGCAATGCGACCGTGCGACGACCATCAAAAGCGTCCTCGGATCCAATAGCGGAGTAGGTTTTAAATTGACTGAAGGTATTTCTCTGACTAATTTCGTATAGATCCTCGTCGTTACTGGAGGCGAAAGCTGGCTGGTAGGATAATGCTCCATTTCGTGACTCATTCAAAGCTCACTTCGTCGACAATAGTCAGAGTCCGTCCAACCTAACTGGTTCAGCTGTGCCGCAATAGACGTGATCTCCATCCATGCGTACGGGAACGGCGATCTCGTTCAATCAGCCATCACGGTTTGTCAAAGTCTCTCGAAAGATGTCCGAAACTGACGCATGTCCCAAAGCCATACGTCCAACAAGCTCAGAATGCGGGCAAGAAACTACTTTTCGAAGAATGGTAGGCCCTATTCACGTCCGATCAGTGACTTCCACACTGAAGATCACTGATGATAATTTAGGGGAGCTTGCTATTTCAACACCGCGAACAACAATTGTCCCAGCGGAACAGCCTTGTCAACAAGCGCTCGCAATAGCAACATACAATCTTTCGCAAGTGCAATCACAGGCGCAGGCGTGCCTTGGCTATACTGGCAAGTTCTTCCGAACGCTGACCCTCATGTGCGTATTGCTAAGTCTCGACTCACGTCTCTGGGGTACGCATTAGTTTGCTAACAATGCTCTAGTATGGAAGCGATTATGAAATTGGAGTAACTGATCCATCCTGGAGCGCGCTGAAGTCCGCAGCTCAGACTGCCGCAACTTCTAACGCAGCGTTCGATTTCTCTGCGTACTTGCTGTGATCCCACCGCTTCCGTGCGTATTCCCCAATTTGGTCGACTAAGAAATGAATGATTTATCTTGGTCCACCGATGTGTAGAAACCCTGCTCAGATATCCACTCGCATTAGATGAATGCTGAACGGTTTCATAAATGCGGAGCTCGGGTGAAACCGGCGAAACAAGGCGATGGGGGAATAGTCAAATCACATGAGATAATACATCGACGAAGATTCATTCAGATAGGAATCAAGAAAGCCCTCTTGAAATATCGATTCTAGTATAGCTCGGGAACAAACAAAAAAACGAAGATATTGTTCCCTTTGTTAGTGCCGTTGTAGAGACGGTGTTCTGTGAGAGTCACAGGAATTTAAGCCTGACACATTGTCATCAGCAGCCCGCTCGTGCGATCGTTTGCTTTTCAACACATCGACTGCGGATTACAAGGTGAAGATAGCATCATCATCCTCTCGGTTTCGGAATCTGGGCATCGGTGTACGGTGCAGTGTATCTTTGGATCCAGATAATCAGTTGATCGCCGCGAGGACATCAAACTTGATGAAAGCTTTAGATCTCATGTTGATGCGTACATGATCAAAGCTTGCCCTTCTTCAAGATTCCTGGGTTCTATATCTACATAAATACACGAATAGGTTATACATCCGATCTAATATCGCTCGCCGACTCGCCGACTTTTGAAGGCTCGATGGCATACACTCCGGCGTCTAGCTGACTCAACCCGATAACAGTGATCGGCTGTCGATGCAGTTTTCTGATGTCGAGGATGAAACGCGAACCCTGTGCACTATGAATATATAAATGCATCTGATTCTGCGGAGGACTTACACTATATGCCGAAATCGCCCCGATCCAACTAGAGATAGACCCTGTGAGATACAGTAACATTCTATATCTTTCGACTCACGGATATGCGGCCGACGTGATTGTCAATTTATTCATGCACAGGGCAGTATATTGAACGGTTCCGAGACCTACGAGGATATAGTCAAGCAAGGAAATGAGAATTAGACAAAGACGAACAGATCATCATAAGATAAACCCAAGCGCCATCCAGTAAGATGATCTTCGTATATCGAGAAGACCATGCAGAATCCATTCTTCGAGGTCGTAGTTTGTAAATCGTCATCCCAAGGAGCACCGTGTTGTAAATCACTGTAGGCGCCCATGCACCGAGTCTACCGAGGTTGGTTTGCGAAGGTCCCAGATCGGCACAGATATGAACATCGGACATCGGAGAGACTTGTATTCTTGCGAACTTCAGATTGCCAATAATGGTTGTAAGAACTACCCAGATTCCAATGCCGTACGTCAAAGATAAAAGCCCGAGGAGGAAGATTAGGCATCTTCGCTGACAAGCGAATAGCGCATAAACTTCGTCGGATCAATGTGGGAAACAAGACGAAAGAACCGGACAGACCTCGAATAAGGAGAACAGAATCAACTCCCAACCATATCAACGCTTGTACCGTTGCAATATAATGATGAAACGCTCGGCAATATTCGTCCGACGGAGGAGAGATTATGAACCAACCGTTAGGAGGAGCTCCCAACAGTCTGTGAAAGTCTCAGCAAAGGATCTTCGACTACCTTGAAAGACTGAACTCACAACAGGAAGAATCCACAATACCGACAATAAAAATAAAGCCCTTTGTAAATGGTCCATGATGATCTGGCCATATAGCATCGAATGAGCAGGGGTCCCGCAACGGGATTAACCAACATACTTCCAGATGTACTCGATCTTGCGGAGCGTTAGTTACGACCACAACCGGACTGACTGTTGACTCACTTCGTCATCCAATGTGAGCAAGATATTATATCCAAGCCAAGTAATCGCCGAGACTGGTTCCCCAAAAATCAGCGTACGATACTCGTAGATACATACCACATACCAGAACCATAGACTGGGAGGTCCACCAGACGCAGTAGATCAACCGGAGTAGACATAATGGTATCCACGAAAAGAGAGTCGAATCTTCCGAAATCATGAGCAGGGATCGTGACTCGACTGCGCTTCAAACTCACTGATCTCAGATGGATCCAAATGAATGAATTGTCCTACGCGAGCTCCTCTACCAAAACGGGGAAATCGCGAAGAGAGATCGTACTCCCGGTTTGATCCCGCTGGATGTTATATGAGTGTCTAATCATACGCGTCAAAAGTCAGGCCTGATCCTCATCTCTGGCTAAGCACAAAGCATGATAGCGTACCTGGTTGACAGGGCCTCTACACCGAGTCTGCTTCATAACCAAGCTAATGATGTATCCCACATCCATCCATTGGCTTTACTCGCGAGTCGATCAACCTCGGAATAACCCTGTGCATGCTGTGAAGCGATGGACTGATAGGACGCATGATCTGATTCGATGGCAGACGTGATCTTCGAGATGTGCCTGGTCTCTGCGTACCAAAGCATGCGGGCAAAGTGTATCGAACGAGTCGGAGGTCGATTTTATCGATGTGATCATGATCGTTGCGAACAGGCTATAGACGCTCGCGTGACTTTGCACGGCTTCGTCGACGCTTCCTCTGATCAATCAATTGCATAGCATCCACTGCGACAGCAATGTGTGCTCGAGGTAAATCGATGAGCCGACTGCAGAATCTTCAGGAATGATCATAAAAATCAATTGATTTAAGGGTTAAAGAGAATATTTGGGATATGTCATTTGCAAGTAAACCAATATCCAGTCGATTGATGGCACACGACGACGAGAAGATGTTGAATGTTCCATACGCAATGATAGAGGTGACCATCACAAAAGAATATACTAGAGAGAGTAAACCATTGAATTGGATTGATTCGTGTACTAATTTGATACAAAGGCGATCGATCGTATAGTAATGGGTATCCGGTGTATTACAAGTGTAAGAGAAAAAGACTTTAGTTCGTAGACGGATCGTGATCATTTTCGTAGCGCGGAGGCGGGTGAATTATGAGAGAAGAAGATAGAGACCACGACATTGACGGAAGCGTTTTAGACAATCGAGAAACTGAACGAAGATGGTGATCAGAATATAAACTTGAATCAATGGAGCATTAGACTTACGCTTCTGACCTCCACTCCGAACCAGAAGAAGCAGCTTGAGCACGCTCGTTGGAGCGGTTGATGAGACCAGTGGGATGACCCTGATCAGGAAGGAGGAGCGAATCGCGTTTCGACACGACCTTGAAATGCGAGTCGGTCTTGCTCTTCACGCTCTGAGCGGTATCAGCCTTCGACTTGAACATCTACAAGGAGGGATTAGCGGAAGTCGGGAAGTAGGTATCATAGAACGTACGTCGGCAAGAACTTGAGTGCGCGAAGTCTCATCGCTGTCCTTAGCCTCCGCCATACGATCGCGGACACCAACCAGTTGACCATCGACGTATTCGAGACCAGTGCGGATAGCGTCAGCGACGGCCTTCTGGATCTGCTTCTTGATAAGACCAGTAGCGAGAGGGCGAATGGTCTTGTAGAGAAGCTCGTGCTTGGCGTCACGAATGGAGAACTTGAGGGTATCGATCTTGACATGGACATCCTTGACGTGGAAGACCGAGGAATGATCCTTCTCCGCGGAGGAGAGATGAACGGTGGCGGTGAGACCTTCGCCGCCGAGGACGACGTCGGCGAGACCGGAGTCGCTGATCTTGATGCCGCGGCGATTCTTGTAGTAGAAGGCGACATCGCGCATATCGGCCTGGATCTGACCGAAGGTGAGAGTGAACTCGTGATGACGCTCGTCCTTGATGCTGTTGTACGGCGAGAACTTCATGAAGTTGTGAGCCTCCATGGTGATGAAGCTAAATGACGTCATCAGTGAAAATGTTAAAGCGAAGAATGAGAATGACGTACTTGGGGAAGAGATTGCGGCCGCTGAGGGTCAAGTTCTCGACGACGAGATCGAGCATGTCATCGGTGTACTCGATGCGAGGAATGGGGACATATCCGACGCGATCGATGATGCTGGGAAGGATGGTCTTGCGGATGTCGGCCCAAAGGTCAGGCTTGAAGGTAAGCTTGCCTTCGGTGTCGAAGAGAAGATCCTTGGTAAGACGAGCCCAGTCTTGACCGAATCGCTTGTTGAGAGGATCGTCGCCCATAGCGCCGAACCATCCGCCGATCTGGTCGAAGAGGTTGTCGAAGTGACCCTTGTATTTCTCGTCGTAGAATTGACGACCAGAGTCGCGGAGTTCGCGGGCACGAGTATCGCAAGCGGGTTGGAGGACGTAACCGGCTTCGAGGAGACACTTGCGAATGTAGGTGTCGACCTCGCTGATCCAGTTTCTCAGACCTTCGTCGTTCTGAGCATCGTCGGCGAGATTCTGGAGGGCGTCGATGATGGGTTGGAAGGATTTGCCGTTAGCGAAGCGCTCGAGGAGGGTGCGGAGCTCGCGGATGGCGAGGTTGAGTTTGGGGTCCTCCTTGACTTCGGCGACGCTGCCGCCTCCGCTCTTCGTAGCAGTCTTGGCATGGTTGAAGTAGGTCTCGATGAAGTCGATGAGCCAGGTGATGGACTCTTGGTAGTCGGAGTGCTTCTGGCATTCGAGGATGACCTTCTTGCCGCGGTAGATGAACTGATCGCGACGCTCGGGAGGGAAGTATTCTTCGGAGAAGAATTGCTTGGTGCGATCCATCTGTTCGTTGGCACGATCCTTGTGCTCTTGGGGAATGCGACCAGTGATATCATCCTGGAGAGTAAAGTTAGATAGTGCAAGAATGCAACACCGAATAGACGTACCCTGAAGCCTCTCAGCTTATCTTTGAGAGTAGACTTGGCGACATCGCCCTTCTCCTCATCAGGGACATTGTCGACATTGGCCTGAACGTCCTGAGCGTGTGACTGACCAACGGCTGCGGCCTGGTTGGCTGCGTCGTTGGCGGTCGAGGTGGCCTCCGCCTTCAACTGATCGTAATCCTTGACCTGACCATCGGCAGTGTGAACAGCTACGCCGTTCTGAGGGTGGCTGCGGAAGGTGTGGTCGGTACCGGGGATACGTTCTTCAAGGACGGGAGTGTCGTTGGGTCCGAAGGTCCTGTCGCCGCTGCGGAATTCGTCGGCGGGGGCAGCTTCGTCGACACGAGCCATCTGCTCATCAGAAGGAGCGATCTTGCCGGCAGCCTTAGCAGCGCCCTTGGCGAGGAGATCGCGTCCGATGAGAGAGAAGTCGGTGAGGAGTTTGCGAACTTCGGAGTTGGTGAGGACGAGATGGAGGAGAGTGCGGAGATGCTCGACGGCCTTGTCGGCGTCCTTCTGAGCTTGGGTCTGATCGACGGGGAGGTGGTCGGCGGGGTTTGTTTTGGCTTTCTCGAAGTCGGTGCCGGAGGTGTGCCAGACGAAGTTCTGGAAGAGTTCGTCGGCGTTCTTCTCCTTGACCATGAGACGAGCGGTCTCGATGATATCGCGAGAGTCTTCGATGAGTTTGCGGCCCTGAGGAGAGAGCTCGTTCAGGGGAACAGGGGAGTTGTCGCGGACGTAGAGGAGGGTCTGGTCGATCTGCTTGTTGTCGGGCATGCGACCTTGTCGGAAGGCCTCGATGACACCGTAGAAGCGCATCTACAAAAATGTTAGAAATATTCAAGCGCATATATGATGCCATGACGCACCTTGCGATCGACATCAGCATCCTTCAAGTCCTTGTTCACTGGGTCGACAACAGAGCCCTACAATACGAGTAAGCACAGAATATATTGGCGATATTTATTGGTACAACCTTTTGGGGATGGTCAGAGATATCTTTGGGAGCAGGTGGGAGAGACATGATGATGGGGGAAATTGAAGACGAAGAGAGGAGAGGGAACGCTTTTGTAGGATCCCCAGACGCGCACCAACATGACGAGGCGGGTGACGTCATGTTTTCCTCACTTTCCTTTTCGGAATATCCTGCTCATTTTCGTCGTCGATGGATCGTTTGGCACCTGGAGTCGTGGCCTGTGGATCTTGCTTGTCGTCATTCTAGATCCTTCGATTATTATGCGCCGCCGCTTAGCGTGGAATTGACGTACCCTCTCTCCAAATTTACGTCGACTGCTCGCGCGACCCTCTCCAATAAACGGAACGTAGCTCGCCTCGTACTCCACCTCCTCTCTATTACAACGTCATTAGCGGAGCATTAGACTTTGCTATCCTAGACTCACTCTTCCCTTTTCGCACCCCACACCTCCCGATTAGGTATCTCCCATTCATCCTCGTTTTTCTTTTTCGTCGCCTTTGCCTCCTCTTCCTGTTGTATCTTCAACGCCGTCGCATTTCGCATAAACTTCAAGTTCTGCGTCGCCTTTGAAAGACGCGGATTACTCGTTGGTTTCGTCGACATCGTTCAAGCACGTCGACACGACGAAAAGAGGCGGAGTTGAATCAGCGGAGTTTAAACTAACCTTGGCTTCATCGTCATTGAATTTCGAAATTCGAAATTGAGGAGCTCCTTCACACCGAGCTAGACCATGTGAAACCACGCAGCTTATCGACACAATCTCGAACATCTTTCAAACTAAGCTGATCCCCTAATCCACCCCCTGCAACCCTTCATCTGCATTAATCGGTGACTCACTTATGACGATGCTTTCCGAAACTCCTGTCGCAGGCAATGATCCACACGAAGATCAATGACTAAAAATGTAGCAGGCTTCCTCATGTTTGATCGATCTAGCATTCTCTTGAAGCCCGATGATCTAGAATATTCTTCCCAGGCAGTTCCGAACTTCGTCATCATACGTAGCGCTCAATGCATTCCAAACATCATCGTAATCGGCTGTCGTCAAGACGGAACCTTATATGTGAAATATAATAACGTTCAATTCTGCCACGTTTGAGGACAAATATTTAACATATATCTAACGTAAAGAGCTCGGAGCTCATAGGGCGAAATCATCGACGCGCGGTGAGACTCACACAAAGCATGTCTGGTCATATGCATACGGACTCAAATATGTGTATAAATCCCGACAGAAGTCCCATATCCTGTATACTTTTTGATCTTAGAGCATCACGAATAAACCCACGAATAAAATGCTGAAATAAGTATACTTCCTCGAGCAACGTGCATGAAGGGACACCTCTCCTAAAATCATCACTCAAGCCCCATCAGGAAAACCTTTCGAGAAAGATAGAGGAACGAATAGGGTCTTATTCCTCACAAAGCAACCAAACCGCACAGCAGCAGGGTCCTTATCAATGCGAGACCTACGAGCGTGTGAGAGATGAGAACCTCGGTCCGATGGTGAATTTCTGAGACCCTTCAGGCTTATGGGAATGTTATATATACGAGGCATTTTGGCCTTCTGGTCCCCTCAAGACTTCCCATATCGCCCCCAAAGATCCAAAGAGCAGCACATACTTTGCACCTTCAAATTAATTCGACACTAATAGAATATCAATTACAATGGCTGGAGAATATGGATGTGGATGTGGGTCGACGTACGTTCCTTTCTGATTCCATCGCAAGATATGGTGATAGCATTGACTGCGATTCATAGTTGTTCTTGTGCTGCTGTTCGTTATCCCGCAATCGTCTCGAACTCTTACCCGATTATTTAATTCCGTCATTATTTCTAGAGTTCCAAAGTCCAGTCACGACTGGACTTTTTCCAAAATTCCTCGTGACTGGCAACTGCGACCAGTTGCCAAATCCCAAATTTGCCATGACTGGCAACTGCAACTGCAGTTGCGGTCCGGCAACCAGTCAT